>PVJO010011242.1:0-60729 GCA_004026905.1 Hystrix cristata
GTTCCCCTTTCTCTGCATCCTGACCAGCATTTGTTACTTTCTGTCTTTTTGATGATAATCATTCTAACTGGGGTGAGATGGTATCTCACTCTGGTTTTGATCTGATGATTTTCATGTATTTGTTTGTCATTTGTATGCCTTCTTTTGAAAATTGTCTGTTTAGGTCTTTATCCCGTTTTTAAGTTGTTTTATTTGCACTTTTGGCATTCAGCACCACCACCCCGCCCCATGGGGATTGAACCAAAGGCCTGTTGCATGGCAGGCAAATACTCTACCACTGAGCTATATCCCCCAACCCTTTTAAAATTTTATTTTGAGGCAGAGTCTCACTAAGTTGCCCTGCCTGGTCTCGATTTTGTGATCCTCCCGCCTTAGCCTGTCAGGTAGTGGGGATTCCAGGCATGCATCACCACCACACCCAGCAGGCATTCAGCTTTTTTAGTTCCTTTTGTTTACTGGATTCTAAATCATTGTGTATACTCTAGATATTTAAAAAAAAAAAAAAAACCCAAAGAATTGCAAACAAAAGGCCTCTGCTGATGCAATGGATGTGACAAGAATGTATGAAAATCAGTAGAACAAGCTGCAGCCCAGACACTACTGGTTAATGTTTGATTTCCGAAAGAAAACCACAAAGACCATTCGTTTCAAAAATGAGTTACATCTATTGAAAATTTTGCTTAAAAGAAGAGACACAGCATAACAAGTTGTAAAGGGAACAAGTCATTCTTCCCTTTATCTTTTTCACTCAGTCTTAAAATCAGAAACAATCTTCGAGTCAGAGTTTAAAAAAAAATAATACAAAGTTGCGACTTCCCATTGGCCTGTATTTAGATATATGTTGGAGAGAGGGGGGTTGTTGGGAATGGTGTGCTGCACAGTAGGTAAGAAAACTTGCTAATGGTGAAGGAAACGTATGGAAAATAGATATTTGTACACCAAAGTAAATTTTTCCTGTTTCACAAATTTTCTTAAGATTACCCTAAAATAAGTTTTCCTTTAATTAATGTGAATTTAGCATTCAAATTATGTGAATCACCCAGTAGTCATTTGCTAACTTGTTTTTTAAGTATTTCTAATGTCTTACCCATGGTTTTCATTGTTAGTAGCATGTAGTTCAATTTTATAATACCTATTTGGAGTTAGATTGAAAATATTACCTTTCTTTTTCTTCAACTGATTAGGAAATAAAACTGAGACTTAATGTACTTTGTAGATTCCGCAGTTTGAAGTTTTTTTTTAATCTAGTGCAAATGTGGGAAATTGATTGAAATATATCCAGAGGCTCACACTGTTTGTCAAACAAACACTCATGCCATGTCTGCTTCAAACTTGCAGCACTCCCAGCTATTTTTATTTTTCAGCAAAACTGCTTTGATGCAATTTCACAGTTGAGAATTTTACATAAATTGAAGTTGAGAAGTCTTAACTCCTTCTTACCTACTCGGCCTCAGTTTGAAATATTATTGTAGTTAGGCAAATAACTACAGAAACCCAAAAACCACCTAGAGTGTGGAAAATATAAGGGTTAGTTGCTCTGGCAACCCACCTTTGACTCTCCAGGCAATGCTCTGTCTACACTTTACGGAGCTCTCTTTGCCGGTGCTCTCTGCCACCCGAGATCTCTTCCTCACGGGAGTTTCTACAAACAGCGTGGCTTCTCACCCAAGTGGAAAATTCCTGTCTTTTACATGTGCCAGCAGGCAGGTGGCACCATGGGGATTGTACCGAAGGCCTATGAAACCTTGTGAAACCTTGTTGTATTGAAATTCTGCTGAGCTAGAAAATTATGCCTTGCACACCCCAGAATTGATTTTTCTGTTCTTTTGCTGATATTGTTGAAAGTTGGAATGTATGTGAATTAGGATGGCAGAGTCTTAACAAGGTACTGGTAATCTCAATCAGTGTAAAAGGGAACAACCCAGTGGTATATGTCTCCCTTTGGCTTCAAGCAGCTAAGCAAACACCACTCATCTCCGGAGACCAGAATCCAGCCCTTCTCTGTGGAAGCCACTGTACTGCGGCGCACTGTGGCGCACAGACTGACTCCCTGTACCAGCACCACACCTGAGTGACTCCTTGAAGGGATGGTGACAGCATTCAAGGGTTTTTTTGGTTAAGATTCTAGCCAAAGATTGTGTACTCCAAGGTGTACAGAGGTGATGTGATTGAGCAAGGCAGATGGAAGGAGACTTGGAGAACTAATATGAAAGCTTTGATTTTGTGTAAAGTAGCTAGCACCTCTCCTCTCCACCTATTACACAGGAATGTGGCTTCATGTAGCCAGATCTTTGGATTTGTCAAGACAAGTCAGATATTTATATGAAATTTATTTAATATAAACTTTTGCTAACAAATTTGTAACATACCATTGTGAACACTTTATCAAAAGCATTTCATCACTTTAATTCTTTGTAGAATGTCGCCTTCTCAGCAAGATTCCTCTGAACACACGATTTCAACTGACAACCCCTACTCAACCGTGACCTTTCCTTTTTTTCTTTCTACACTTTTTCTGTCTCCAAAACAGCACATGGTTGCTATCTAATACTGAGAGCAAGAACTTTTATTTGATTGTTCCTCTTCTGGATGTCTAGCTCCAAGAATAATGTTTGGTTCCTAAGAAGAGAATGTGTTAGTTAGCTTTTTGTCACTGTTAGTTGTTGAGAAAAACAACTTACAGAAGGGAAGGTTTATTTTGGTTCATGGTTTCAGAGGTTTCATTCCATGGTCTCCTGGCTTTATTGTTTTGGGATCTTTGGTGAGGCAGACCCTCATGGCAGAAGAAACTGCTCAAATCATGGGAAGTAGGAAGCACGGAGGAAGAGCCAAAATGAAGGGGTCAGAGATAAGATATAGCCTTCAAAGCCATGCCCTGAGTGACATGCTTCATCCCATTAAGCCCTACCTCCTAATAAACACATTGAGCTATGAACTCATCAATGGAATAACACATTGATGAAGGTAGAACCCTCAGGATTCAACCATTTTCTAAAAGCCACACCTCTCAAAATCATTGCATTGGGTAACATTCCCCAACATATGAGCCTTGGGAGACATATCCAAACTATTTCAGGGACTCCAAGAATATTATTGCATGAATGATTGAACGAAAGAATAAGAAAATGCAGATATGATATACAGGGACAAGTCTAGGGTCAAATGAGTGAGGCCTCTAGGGTATACAATCGGTATGGTCATGGGAATGAGCACCTCCTTAAATTTTGTTTCATAGATATTTTCTTCCCTTACCCTAGCCACATCCATGTGGATGCAGTTGCCATAGTGATTACTCATATTATCCTGCTGGTAGGGTAAGAGACAGGGAAAGGCATTAGGAAGCTTAAAAGTTAACAGATTAGTGCCACTTAAACATTTTTAATTCCAGTGAGTATCTAATATGGCCTATCAAGTGGATGGATAATATTGATAAAGATGATACAGAAATCCTCAGTTAGAATGTAACTTTCTAAAGATTGGAAAGTTTAGTTTATGTTCTCTTCTCCATTTTTATATAGAAAAATACAAAACATAATGAACTCACATGAAAATTTTCCATCAGCAAGGAGAGACAGAACTGATTTCCATTCTGGGCATGAGATGATAAGAATGGAGAGTACCAATTTATTGAAAACCAAAATAGGGAATAAATTGAACTAAGAACTAAGAAGAGGTATATAATCCATTTTCAAATTAAAATCAGATATAACTTTAAAGGAAAAGTAATAATTATAAAAAGTTTTCAGTTCCTATAACAAAGACCAGCCATGTTTCTCATACACATTCCATCCTCTGTATCCAAGGGTTCCATGTATATGGATCCAACAAATCTCAAATGGAAAATACTCAGAAAAAAACCAGACTTTTAAAATCTAGTCAATACAGTATAACAACTATTTCCAAGACCATTTTGTTAAGTATTACAAGTAATCTGAAGATGATTTAAAATATTCAGGAAAATGTAGGTAGGTTACATGCAAATATTATGTCATTTGACAGAAAGGCCTTAAGCATCTGTGGATTTTGTTATCCATAGATGGGTCCTGGTACCAACCCTCCATGAACTCTCAAAGAGGGTTGTATTGTTTTACTGGCTAAAGAGGAGTATCATTCTGCACTCATGTCTACCAAAGAGACAGTGATCCATATTATACGAAATTAATGTAATGGCAAATGTTATAGGTTGTTACATGGCAAATGCTGGCTGCAGCTGAGAGATAGGACAGTTGAGCAGGTAATGAGGCTGATCAAAATGCAAATTGTTAAATGAACTGTCAGAGAACAGGTTTCTCAACCTGAGTTGCAAGGGGAGGACCTAAGGGAACTTCTAATGGGCCTGTAATAATGCCATGGAAGAATAAGCTTTAAACATTTACCTTGCCTAATAGTGCAGAGCCTTTTTGAGTAACACCAATATTCATTTTCCCTCCTCCCTCCAAGCCCAGGAGCCTGAGAGTCGTATTCACTGGGTTGGGGAGAAGGTGCTGAGTGATAAAAGGCCCGTATGCACCATTTCTGAAGCCTACCTTTGCTAGGAAAGGGAAGAAGATTTAACTCTCAATTAAAGAAAGGGTTTTGCATATTACATGGGCCTGGGCATTCTCATTATTGGATGGAAATTGTTTTGTAATATAAACTGACCTAGGACTGTTTTCTAACAGTAAAATGTCATGGAACATGCCAGATTTCATTCAGAGGAAGAAAGTTTTAAAGAGACAATGGATGGGAGACAACACTGAAGTTCTTTTTGATCCTATCTCATGAGTACGCCTGTTTGGTTGCTCACTATCCAGGGCCAAACCAGACCTGTACTAGTTCTGTGGCTAGTCTCTGCAATTATTGTTACATTTTCTAGAAAACATCCTCTTATGAAAAATAGCTATTTATTTGCTTAAAGAAATTGAAAAGATGACCAGGTATCCCAGGTGCATTTGTATAGCATATTGTAATTGGGAGTGAAAGAAGTGAAGGATAAGCTTATGAAGATTCTTGTACATAAAGGATGTTGTAACACACACATTTATTTATTGTAACTTGCTTACCTAACATGAATATAAGGAAACAGTTGATAAGAGACTTGCGTGAAAGACCCCCACATGTGCCCTCCTGCAGTATTACCTCTTTTCTTTATTTTTTGAGTCAGGGTCTCATCATATAGTTCAAGCCAGTCTTACATTGTTTAGGTAGCCCCAGGCTAGGCTTGACCTTTCCTGTCTGTGTGCCATCATGCCCAGCTCAATTTTATTAAAATCCTAAAATGATGTTTGGAGGGTTATAATTATAACTTCAAAATGTCTCAAGAGGTAGGAGACCTACCCTCCTCACCTCCACAAGTGCACTCAGAGATGAGCTATAAAGTGAATCATTTTTCCTACCTTTTCTGTCTTTAAAAGGAAAAACCTATTTTACTTTAGGGTAGTATAGTCTCAGTCTACCTAATGTGGCCAGGGCAAATAGTTTTGTAACTATCTTTGGTCTTATGCCATTTTGGTAAATATTTATAGGACCTGGCAAGCCCAGGTGGGCTGATTACCCAGAGTCCCAGAGGATCATGGGAGACTTCTTATTCTTTTAAAGAATGACTGCAGTTTTGCGAAGTTTTGACAAGGTACAGCCTAATTTATGGCAACGTAAACAGGTGTCATCAAAACATGTGGGATATTGTGAGCAGTAACCCCTGCCCTTAGCCAGTAAAAATAAATGATTAAATTCTGGCCCTCTATCAGCTAGTAGAAGTTATGATTTCTGTAATAGTTACATACATTAGTACATAGGTAGATACTTAAAGACTGATTGTCCTTAGAATAAGTATGCATCACATCTGTGCCTAAGGCCTTGGTTTTCAATATGCTACCACTTTGCGTAGCTGAACTGCTCTGGGGACTCCTCCCTTGCTAGAGCTCAGGTCTGGGCCCCTCAGTGAAGTGCTGGTGGACCTAAGGGCTAGGAGTGGGGGTCTTCTGAGGATGGGACAGCAGGACGTATAATTTCTGACTTCTATTTTCTGTGTCTTAATGTGGTGGTGATTACATCTGTCAGAGCTTTCACTTCAAATGGGTGTGTGTTACTGTCTTGGTTATTTTTCTTGTTGCTGAGACAAAAATACCCAACACTCAAAGCTAAAAGAGGAAAGGTTCATTGTAGTTCAAAGTTTGTAGAGGTTTCAGCTCATAATTGGCTGGGTCTAAGGCAAGGTGGCGTGGCAGGGGGGCATCGCAGAGGAGCAAAAACCACTCACGGCACAGAAGGCAGAAGACAGGAGGCAGCAAAAGCAGCAAGTGATGATGAGAGCAGTCTATCCCTTTATAGTCTATCCAGGCTACATGCCCTCAGGGTGCGTAGCAGTCACACCCAGGGCGGGCCTTCCCATCATCCATATCCAGAACTGCGCCAAACCGACCAGTGGACTAATTTAGAAATCACACACCCTTGATCCCAGCATCACACACTCTAGATCCAGCCACCTCTGAAAAGCCCCACCTATGATTGCATGAGGCTTTGGGGGGACATCTAGATACAAGCCGTAACAATTACTGTATGGAACTGTACATCCATAAAATTGATTAAAAATTATCTTTCTTTAATCAGTTTAATAAAAAGTAATAACTGACACTTAAAATTTCCCTCAAAACAAAAACCTTTCAGTGGCTCTATATATTTATAAGATTCATTTTACATGACTAAAAATAATATTTAAAGCTCTCTACTCTGTGGTCCTAAGATACATTCAGCAGGGCTCTCAGCCTATTTTGTTTTGTGGACTCCTTTTGTGATCTGGTGAAACTGTAGACTCCCTTTCACAGTATGGTTTTTAAATATGTAGAATAAAACACATTAAAAAGGAATAAAAAACAAATTAAATGGAAATGTATCAAAATACTTTAAAACTTGGAGCCATGGTAATTTAGGTAGTTCTTTATTCACATTTCGAATAATGAAATTTAGAAAAAGTCTAAGAACTATCACAATTTCAAAGTAGCGATGAGCCTGAATGGTAGTTTAAAATAGCAGTAACAACTGTAATATGCAGTTAAATAATCTGTGATTGTCATTGGTGACAAAGTCACAAGTACTGCTGCTAGTACTGTTGTAATTGTTTCCTCCCATTCAAAGTGGAAGTAAATATTAAATTTTATTCAGAGATTAATAAAAATGAAGGTCCACCTACCTATCCAGTTCAACTCCCCTCTACAAGCCCTTCTCCACCCCACTTTCATTCCAAGTTAGGAGCTCCTGCCTATTCTCCAGAGAGTGACTTTTTCCTATTTTAAGCCCCAGTAAGTCCCAAGACACTCTCTGCTTTAGTGTAGGTGTCACCCATCCTAAAGCCTGCAGCAAGAGCAGATAACATGAATGCGTGGAGGGCAGGTAAGTCCGATAGTGGAAAATGATGAGGAACACAGAGTCCACGTCCTCCCTCAGGGCATTCAAATACAGCATTTCTTTAAAACAAACAAACAGTACCGTACTAGCCAAATAAAGATTAGCTCAGAGTTGGCCGGTGTGCAACTGCTATTTAATCAACTGGAATGGACTGGCAGTTCTCTCCTGTACCCCACCCGGCATCTCCATAAAGCGTCTTTTATGCAGAAAGTCCTTCCCTCTAATCTGTTTCAGTCAAAACACAGCCAGCGCAGAGGCTGGCATCTCCTGCCTCTCCTAGCTGGAAGCCATCTGGCCTGTTTCTGGGCTCCTGGAGAACCTGGTTCAAATCTCTGCTTTATTTATTTTTAAACACAGGTCACACTTTGCCCTGCGTTTGTTGATGTCTAGGTCTTTCACTTTTTCTCCTTGACCCAGAGCTCTCTGGGGGCAGGACAGTTACTGTGCTTCTCTTCACCTCCCCCCAGCACCTGCGTTTGGGGGATACCGTGCTGTTCAGATACAGCAGAATCAGACTCACTGTATTGGGCCCACCTCTGCTTCCCTGTCTCGCTTGGTCCGATGTCTTTCTCTCTTTTCCATCACTAGAAACAAAGCTCTAATATAATTTTTCTTTCACTGAAAGGCTCACACTGTAGCCACAACTCTCCCTCCCAGTCAGAAAAGTAACTGATGTCCTATAAAGTCTTCCTGCAGGAGTGAACGTTCATCCCTCATTCTCTCAAAAGCCAGGGGAGAGTTCATTGCATGAAAGACAATGGATTAGAACTCCTGGTACACACGAGTTGTAATACATGTTTATGAAATTTTTTCTTCATTGTTCAGAGACAAGGAGACTAGTACTTTATGAAGGTTACCCTTTCCTCGTGGCATGTCCGTGGAGGTGCCCAAGTGGCATTCTGTTAACATGGCCAGTCACCAGTGGCCAGGGCTCCACTGAATAACCTTAGCTGTGGGCTCCCAGACTGCCATGCGGTTACATTTAAAGACTTTAAAAGCAATAAAATCTTAGTTGGTATCCTGTCTTTGAAAATTCCTTGCAACATAGCCTTGAACAAATTACTGAAAATCTCTGAGTCTGTTTTGTTACCTGTAAAACATCAATTATAGTATCATCTGTCTTATAGAATTGTTTGATGGTTAATTGAATTAAGACACGCCATGGTTCGATTATGGGTAGTATTCCCCAAAGGTCCGTATGTAAAGGCTCGGTGCCCAGGGTGGGTGTTGGGTGGTGCTGTGGACTATTGAGAGGTGGAGCCTAGTGACAGGTCCTTAGGTCATGGGGAAAGTGCCCCTAAAGGGGTTTATGGAATGCCCACCAGTCTTCTCCGTGCTTCCTGCCTTAAGATATGATCACTCGCTCTAACACACACTTCTGCATGATGTGTTGCCCTTACCAGAGGCCCAAATCAAAGGCCCAGCCAAACCTTGGACTTGAACCTCCAGAACTATGAGCCAAAGTAAACTTCTTTTCTTCATGAGTAACCTGTGTCAGGTATTCTGTTATAATGATGTGATGATAACTGATGCAATACATGCGCACCCCTTAGAGAAGTACCACGCATGATACATATTCTACGAATGTCAAGTGTTAACTAAAACAAAAAAACCTCCAAATACCTATTTCTCAATAAGTACGTGCTTTGTGCCAAGTCCTGGATTAGACATTAGGAATATAAGGCTAAGCAAAACAGTCCTTTCCTGAAGGACTTCATAATACAATGTAATGTTGTCTGATGAGTAGACTGGAGATTCCTTAGGAAGACTTTTTCTAAAATTCTACTTGTTCATTTGACTGAATAAATAATCTGTCTCAGACATATATTTTTTTTTAATAATTTTTTTTTTTTTGTGGTGCCGGGGATCGAACTCAGGCCCTTCAGACATATATGTTTTTAAAAAATAAATATGTATAATGTAATATGTAGAGTTACTTTGGATTAATAAGTGTCAAAATCACTTAACAGGATCCTTTATTTCCTAATTTTTGTCATTACTTATCATCTCAACCAATTCTAAAGGACCAAATGTGATCATTAGCTCCATATGGTTAAATTTTCTAGATCTACTAGTTGGGTAAACAGTAGCATCTGACAGAAACCCAAATAACATTTCTGCTCAGGAATGGAGGAAATTCTACCCCTAAAGAGTGGCAGTCAACACCATGATCCTAGAGGGTAGAGACTAATGCACAGGGAATATTTGATCAAGGAGTGTCCAGGTACTCCCACCAAATAGGTGGTACTGTCTTAGTCTATTTTGTGTTGCTATATCATAATGCCCCAGACTGGGTAATTTATAAAGAAAAAAATTATTTCTCACTGTTCTAAAGACTGAGAAGTCCTGTATCAAGGTGCTGATATTTGGTGGGGAACTTTGTGCTGTATCATCTCATGGCAAAAGGGCAAGAGAAGGGCTAGAAAGCGAGGGGACCAAACTCATCCTTTAAATCAGGAAAGTACTCTCTCAATAACCCACTCCTATGCTAACAGTGTTAACCCATTCACGAGGTCAGAGCCCTCATGATCTAATTACTTCTTTAAAGTCTCCTGTCTCAACACTGCAGCACCAGGGATTAAGTTTCTAACAAATGAACTTGAAAGGCACATTCAAATCACAGCAGAGATCCTTCACAAAGAAGGAGGGAGTAGAGGGAACCACTCACATTGAACTGACAAGGTTTCTGGGCAGAGGCAAACTGCTGCGGTTCTCCTGGTCTCGAACATTTCCAGGATCAGTAGGGGCAACCTGTAATTCTTACTAATGTCTAGACTTTTGTGGCTGCCTCATGGAATCAGCTACTAATGGAGGTTCCACCAGAAGACAGGAATTTCAGGAAAGCATTTGATTCCATTCTGCCTGCTGCTGTTCTATTACTATAGGAATTATAGACTTGTTCATAGTTGCCAATCAACAGGTCTAAGTTCACAGATCGTCTTTTCTTACAATAAATGGGAGTATGTGGGAGAAAAGCATGAGTAAGTTGGATTTGGGCCCTTGTCACAGACTGAAGTTTTTGTCTTGGCGGTTTTTCTTGGCAAAGTCTTTAAAAGACTGCAGTGATGTTTGTGGAAAATCACTGGTGACTATTGCCAGCACTAAGAGACTCACGCCAGGAGAGACTGGTCATGTCTTTTTCTTAAAAGTCCCATATTTTAAAGTTGTTGTAGTACAATGCTCCTTTATAAGTGAGATCATTAATATGTTTGCTCTTGTCCAGAGCAGAAGGTCCATCACAATTCACCACAGAAAAATCTTGGCAGTCTTTTGGTAGGTAGATCATTCTCATGTAACTTGATGATCTCTAGGAGAAAAAAAAAATCTGTTTTGTGTTTTGCTTGATTTTTGGTTTTTTTAATCTGAGAATTAATGTCTTTGGTTATTCTCAGGAAAATAATAATTTAGTATCAGTGGAGTTTATTGTCTGGCAGATAGCTGACAATCAGACCAAATTTATTTATTTATTTATTTTTGGTGCTGGGGGTTGAACTCAGGGCCTCGTGCTTGTGAGGCAAGTGTGCTACCACTGAGCTAAATCCCCAACCCCAGATCAAATTTATTGACTGATTAAAAAATGACTATAGTAGTCTCCCTGATCCACAGGGTGTATGTTCTAAGACACTGAGTAGATACCTGAAGCTATAGGTAGTATCAAACCCTAAATGATGTTCTTTATTTTGTTTTTTTTTAGATTTTTTAAAACAAGGTCTTGCTATGTAGCTAAGGCTGGTCTTAAACTCACTATGTATTCCAGGGCGGCCTCCCAGAAAGCCTTCTGCCTCAACCTCCCAAATGCTGAGATTACAGGCATGCATGACCACACAGGACTAAATTCTATTTTTCCCTACATAAACAAATATAAATTTAATTTAATGTATTTTTCCATTGTAAATAAGCACTTATCATGTACCATGGTTGTAACTTTTGAAGTTTGTGACATGATAGCAAAACTAGCCTGAATGGTTTTTTTTCATGATTTCAAGGCTAGAAGATTTATTCTTATGATAGATCTTAGCAACCTCAGCATATGATTTTTTTTATTTCTTTAATAAGTAGAGAATTCTACACTTTTACTTGAAAGAAGCACTTTTGGATTTCTTTAGCATATATGAATAGCAAGTATCACTACTCTTGTGGAGCCAACAAATACAATAAAGATTACTTGGACACAGGCACTATAAGATCCTACAGCAGTAGACCTGATAAGAACACACTGGAAAAAATAACAACCTGGGGAAGAAAAGAAGGAGTGAGGGAGACTCCCAGGACCCAGGAAGAATCTGAAGGGAAAATTGGAACCCGCAGAGTGAATGAAGAGACAGACCTCAATGCAGAAAAAATAGGGGGCAATCTGCACTTTCTCCCCAACCCCTGGACTCATGCTGTAAGAGAGGAGGATCAAATCTATAGAGACACAGTGCAAGTGGAGGCCTCCATGAAGAAACACACCAGGGGAATGGAGCAGTAAGTGCTGGGAGCTACAGTAGCAGGTAAATGTCTCCAGGCCAAGTGACTGCCATGTCTCCATTAGGGAGTGTTAGCCAAGCACCAATTTAGGGAGGTGTCAAAGAATGTGGAAATTAGAGCAACTGTGGGTTGGTGTCATCTCAGAGCTCCTAGTGTTGCAATCCCACAGTGGCTGGGTGAGGGACAACTGCAGGAGACATCCAGGGACAGGGAGCCATGGTCAGGCCAGCAAGAGACACCCAAAGTGTTGTAGGCTGAACAACTCAGGCCCCAACCCCACAACAAGAGGCCAGGATCAGCCTGAATTTCTGTGGAGTTGAAAGCACCAGAATCGGCACCCTGCCCTAATCCTACTGCAGGCTTGTTGGGATCATCCAGCATGTATCTGGGCTCTGTTTCCTTCCTTTGTCTACCGGTGACAGCAGGGACATGCCCTGAATTGGACACTAGCACAAAATTGTAATACCCAAAAGATAACCACAGGCTTGGAATCACAGAGAAATCTCTCTTTTTTTTCCTTAGCTTTTTAAATTTTTGTTTCCATTTTTTTTTTGTCTTGACTGTTTTGGTTTTTTCATTAGGGTGAACATTGTTTTTGTTTTTTGTTTTTGCTTTGTTCTTGTCTTTGTTTCTTCCTTCTTTCTTTCCATCCTTTCTTCTTCACCAATTTCCTGAAGTTGGCTAATTTTCTTTGTCTTTTAGCCTTGCTTCTTGTCTCTTTCTCTATTTTCTCCTCCTTTTCCATTTAAGTAATCTCCCCTGAGGGTAAAATCACTCTATTCAGTGGATATTTACTGTATATAATTTTCTGATTTGTTTTAGATTTTGTTCTATAACTATAAATCTTATACCTATGGTTAAAGTTGGCAATTTAACAATTACTACACTTTGTCATTTTCTAGACTGTGCTAGATCCTATTGTAATTATTGATTGTACTACTTTAGTCAAGGTGACATAGTTGTTGTGATCAGTTGTTCTTCCTTGTGTGCCAATACTGAGATTGTTTGGGGGTCATAAACAATACCATGATCCAGTATCAAAAACTGGGTTAGGCCACATAAGCAGCAATTTCTCATCCCAAATAAATTTAAAAGGTAGGATCTTGGGACATACTTAAAAACAAACATACCTAGAAGACATCTCTGAAAAGTGGTCTCAATACTAGTAATAAAACTACCTCTCATAAGCAACCCACAAGCATCAATGCAGAAAAAAAAATTTTTTTAAACAGAAAACCAGAAGATGTGGAAGCAAGATGCAACCCCAGACCTGCAACGTGCCCAAACCAAATCCATGAGGCATTGAGGTGGAGGAGATCAAAAGTCATCTAGCTCTCTGATATGATAGCAGAAGAAGTAACAAAGCAGATGAATGAGGTTCTAGAAAAAAATGAATCAGAAATAATTTCTGAGATAACTAAAGAGATGATGACGATAAATAGGGACATGGTTAGTGGATCTAGACTAGATACAGATTAAAAAAAAATGGAGACACTTAGAAAAATGATGAAAACCATGAGTGCCAACTCAGGAAAGAACTGGATTCCATGAAACAGATTCAGACAGATATGCAGGAGATTAAAAATTCTATTGAAAATATATGCAGCAGAATCAACCATATGAAGATAAAATATCAGATCTATAAGAGAAGTTTGTGGTTAGTGATCATCAAATGAAAGAATTCTTAAAAATAGCAAGGGACCATAAAAAAATCATCAAACAGCTACTAGATGATACAAAGAAGAATAACATAAAATTAATTGGACTCAATGAAAAAAATCAGAAGATAACACAAGGACATAAAAAACCTGTTCACAGAAGTAGTAGCAGAAAACTTCCCAAGCATGGAAAAAGAATTCAACACACAGAAAAATGAAGCATATAGAACTCCAATTAGCCTTGATTAAAAAAAAAAAAGAAAGAAAAAGAAAAAACTCCACCAAGGAATATAATAGTCAAGATTCCACACAAGAACAGAGTATTAAAAGCTGTTACACAAAAGAAGCAATTCACCTATAAAGGAAAGCACATTAGAATCACAGCAGACTTCTCAACACAAACCCTTAAGTCAAGAACAACTTGGAGTGAAGTATTTCAAGCCCTAAAAGAAAACAATCTCCAACCCAGATCAGTGTACTTCATGAAAGAATCTTTCAAAATTGATGGAGAAATAAGATATTTTCATGATAAAGATCACCTGAAGAAATTCATAACCACCTAACCAGCACTCCAAAAATGTTCTTGAGGATATTCTAGGAAGAGGTAATGAAGACTACAATTCCACAAACCCCAGTAGAATGAATCCACCAGGTAAGGCAAGCGATTAAACAGAGGGGAAAGAAAGGAAACCAACAACAGGAAAATAAAATGACAAGGATAAATCAATACATATCAGTTATAACCATCCATGTAAATGGTCTCAATTCACCAATCAAAAGAAACAGACTGGCAGAATGGATCAAGAAACAGGATTCATCAATATGCTGCATACAAGAAACACATTTAACCCAAATACAGTGAAAGTCAAAGGATGGAAATCAATACTCCATGCAACAAATTAAAAAGGCAGGGGTAGCTATTTGCAGATAAATTGGATTTGCAGATAAAGTGGATTTCAAGTCAAGACTGATCAGATGGGATAAAGATAGTCACCACATACTTGTTAAGGGAACAATCCAAGAGGAAGAGATAACAATCACAAATATATACACACCAAATACTTAGTCTACAACAGGATATAAAACAAAGGTTAATGGACATGAAAAAATGAAATAAGCACTAATGCAATTGGAATGAGGGACCTCAAAACCCCACAAATAGACAGATCGAGTAGACAAAAAATCAGCAAAGAAATCTCAGAGCTGAACCAAAGCTTTGAATAAATGGACTTAGTAGATACCTACACAGTGTTCCACCCCCACAATGACAAAATTCACATGCTTCTCAGAATTCACATTCTTCCCATTCTTCTTGGGTTGCTTTCTTGACTTAAGGGTTTGGGTTGAGACATCTGCTGTGATTCTAAAATTTTGTGTTTTCCAAAATATACTGCACACTAGCTCATAGAACATGCTTCAGTAACTGCAAAGGAGCTGAAATTGTCCCATGCATATTATTAGATCATAGTGCAATGAAATTGGAAATCAATGACAAAAGAAACCACAAAAACTGCATAAGCATATGGAAATTAAATAACACCTTCCTGAACAACCAATAGATCACAGATGAAAATAAAGAAGAAATTAGACAGTTTCTGAACTTAAATGACAATGCCAATATGACATACTGGAACTTCTGGGATGCAATGAGAGCTGTCCTATGAAGGAATTTATAGTGGTCAATTCCCACATTAGAAAAATAAAGCAAGCTCAAATAAACAACCTAGTGTTGAACCTCAAGGTTCTAGAAAATGAAGAGCAAGCTAAACCCAAAGCACATATGAGGAGGAAATTATAACTAACAGAGCAGAAATGAACACAATTGTGACTAAGAAAACAAAACAAAGAATCAATGAATCAAAGAGTTGGTTCCTTGAAAGATTAAATAAAATAGACAAACCCTTAGCCAAAAAAAGGGAAATATTTTTAAAAAGGATCCAAAAAAGTATCAAAAAAGGAAAAGAAGATCCAAATCTGTGCAATTAGGAATGAAAAGAGCAAAATCACAACAGATCCTGCAGAAGTCCAGATCATCAACATCTACTTTAAGAACCTGCACTCTAATTAAAGATAGAAAACACAGAAGACATGGACAGAGTGCTGGATACATATGAATTACCAAAGCTGACTCAAGAAGATATAAAAATTCTAAATCCAGTATCAGTCAATGAAATTGGAGAAGTAATTTAAAAACTACCAACACTAAAAGCCCAGATCCTGATGGATGCACTGTTGAATCCCACAAGAAATTTAGAAAAGATCTAATGCCACTATTCTGCAAACTCTTTAACAAAATTAAAAGGGAAGCAATACTCTCATATTAAATGGTCAAAAACTGAGAGCACTCACTCTAAATCACAAGCAAGACAAGGATGTCCATTATCACCACTTCTGTTCAATATAATCCTGGAACCCATAGCCAGAGCTGTTAGACAAGAGAAAGAAATAAAAGAAGTATGGAAAGGAAGAATTTAAATTATCATTATTTGTGGATGACATGATACACTACATAGAAGACTCCAAAAACTCCACCAAAAGACTCCTAGCATTAATAACCAAAGACTCCTGGAAGTAATAACCAAATTCAGCAGTGTAGATACAAAGTCAGCACTCAAAAATCAATAGCATTCCTGTGCATGAATAACAAACTCACTGAGAGAGAAATTAGGAAAACACCTTTCACAATAGAGTTTTGTGAGTGTGAGTGTGAGTGTGTGTGTGTGTGTGTGTGTGTGTGTGTGTGTGTGCTGGGGCTCGAACTCAGGGTCTTGTGCTTGTTAGGCAAGCACTCTACCACTGAGCTAAATCCCCAATCCCTCACAATAGAATTTTTAAAAATGAAATACTTCACAATCAATCTAACAATGGAAATGAAAGATCTATCCATTGAAAACTACAGTACTCTGAAAAAGGAGAGGAAAGAAAATATCAGAAAATGGAAACAACCACACCAGAGTGAAGAGACAACCCTCAGAATAGGGAAAATTTCCCCAGCTATCCCTTAGACAGAATATTAATATGTAGAATGTGGAAGGAACTCAAAAATATTAGACCCTCCCCAAATAAAAGACCCAATCAAAAAAATGGGCAACTGAAATGAATAGAAACTTCTCAGAAGAAACACAAATGACTTATAAATATATGAAAAAGTTTCCAACATCACTTACTAATAGAGAAATGCAAATTAAAACAACACTGAGGTTTCACCTTACTCCAGAAAGACTAACAATCATCAAGAAATCAAATGATAACAAATGCTGGTGAAGCTGTGGTAATAAAGGAATGCTCCTACATTGTTCGTGGGAATGTAAACTGGTATAACTTCTATGGAAATCAGTATGGAGATTCTCAAAAAATAAAACAAAACAAAAAATCAATTTGACCCAACCATTCCCCTACTGGGTTTCTTTCCAAAAGAGTTAAAGACATTATATTATAGAGATACACACATACCAATGTTTACAGAAGCCCAATTTATACTAGCCAAATCTTGGAAGCAGCCTATACATCCATAAACAGATGAATGGATTAAAAAAATGTTATTTATACCCAGTGGATTACTACTTTTCTATAAAGCACGAATTTGAACCTTTTTAGGAAATTGGATCCACCTTGAAAATATGTATAATAACAATGTTAAGTGAAATAAATTGGACACACAAGATTAAATACTGTATGGTGTTTAGTGTATGGTTTCTCTTAAATGAGGAATCTGAAGTATAAATAAAGGGCAAAATATGATAGATAAAAAGAATCAGGGAGATAGATCTATTGCAAATGGGAAGAGGATCAGAAGATGAAGGAAGAGGCGCAGGGGAGAGAAAAGGGGCATGAAAAAAGAATTAAGATGTGTAGACCACAATGAAAGTAGTCATTATGTATTGCAAACAAGTACTAATAAATAAATCTTTGAAAATAAATGTAATGAAGACTAGATGTTGTTATTAAGTTCTAGATGGATATTTTTGCATAAAGTGTCTACTCTCTGTTAAAAAGGGAAATTACTGCCAGGTGTTAAAAAGATATTAGCTACAATATGACACTTTCTTTTTTATATAATCAAAACAACTGGAAAAATATTCCAAGGAACTAACTTTCTTAATGTTTGATTTAATGCTACTAAATACCCTGTGAATGTGCCACATACTAAGTACAATTTCAGGTATTACCAATAGCATGTGCATCTCATTTTTAAAATCTGAAATAAAATTTGCAAAGGTTTTGTGTTGCTTAATGAAATATATACCTCCGAGATGTAGCTGCACTGGATCATGTGAGGGAACAGATACAGTGTCCACTTAGGAACTATGATTTTGACAAAGAGCAAAGGAAGAAAACTGCTGTAAATTCCATTTGATTATTGCCCAACTTTCCAAAGGCTTCTGGAGTCAGATCCTAGAACAGTGGTGGTGAACCTAAGGCACACTGTTATCATCGAAAGCTCTAAAAGGTTTGTCATCACTGTACCTAGACCCAACAATAGCTTTTCAAATTAAGAAATCGTACCAGGCCTCAAGGCAGGCTAGAATTCCTGCTCTTGGTATAGCTCTCACATGGGAATGGTGAGCTGCAGATGATGAGAGAAACGAGAGAGAGAAGCACCCTCTAAAAAACACTTTTCCTTCTCCATCTCCTTAGAGTCTGTGATGGGCTCAATTGTGCAACCCTAAATTTTCAGTACCCTAGTACTTCAAAAGGTGACTGCATTTGGGTATAGAGCTTTTAAAATTATAATTAACAGATAGAGGAGGCCTTGATTGGATATGACTGGTATCCTTAAAAGAAAAGCAATTAGAACACAGATTCACATACAGGAAAGACCATGTGAACATGTAGGGAGAAGATGGCCATCTATAAGCTATAGGGGGAGGACTCAAAAGAAACCAAACTCATTGACCATTTAGTCTCAGACTTCCAGTCTTTGGAACTACAAGACAAGAACTTTCTGCAGTTGAACACTTATTCTCTGGTACTCTGTTGTGGCAGCCCTAGCAAACTGATACAGAGTTAGTGCTTCCCAGGTGATGGAAGGGAAGGAGGGGCTGGGCACAGAGGCACAGACCTGTAATCCCAGCTATGTGGGACACTGAGGCTGCAGGACTGCAAATTTGATGTTGCCTGGGAAACTTAGTGAGATCTTATCTTAAACTAAAAAAGTGGGGAGGTGGTGATGTAGCTTCATGGTACCGTGCTTTTAGCATGCACGAGGCCTTGAGTTCAATCCCAGTGCCAAGGGGAAAAAAAAGGAAACGAAAAAGAAAGGGGACAGTTCATCACCCACTGACAATGACACCCCAAATCACTCACAGGTTGGTGTGTCTGAGAGTCAGAAATATCTGCTTTCATCCATACGTTTTCTTATTTATCATCTTCTCAATTCAGCCATCTAAACTCCTTAGTTTAAAAAACCCTAGAAAAAACTTGGTTAGTTTGTCAACTTTTAGTGATAGGAATTAGATTATGTCAAACATCAAAATAGTATTCAGTTTCTTAGACTGTTTGAGTCTCTGATAAATTTCAGGGTTTTTTTTACATTTTTCTGAATTTTGTTCTTTAAGCAAAAATAGTATTTCGACTGTGTTGAACCCTCTGTCTTGACCATAAGTTTTCAGATGACTCTTCCCCGCTTAAACATCTTCATGCTCTTTCTCCTTTACCATTTTCCCTTCTCCCTTCTTTTAATCATCCTCGTGTGGACCAAAAGTCCTATCCGAACCAAAGTCTGTGCTCTTTATTACGGAGAGAAAGAACTTCAGCAATACCTTCCCCACTGCTCTAGTGCATTTCTGAGCATCCTCGGCATGCCTGGCCCTCTTCTCAAGTCCGGTCTTTTAAGTCCATAGTACATGTATTCTTTTTGCTCATGGTATAACCAAAGAATGAAGCACAGCCTGAATTGCAAAGTCTCCCTACCTGGTAAAAACAGAAAGCTCTGTGGCTGCATATCTTTGTAGCTAGTTCCAGGAATTCCAACTATCCCTGGATAATTTCTAAAACATTTGCCATTGGACTTCATCTCTTGAGAAAAGCTTTCCTGGCCCTGTGCAAAATTCAAAAATACAGTAAAACCTTGGTGTGTAAGCATAATTTGTTCCAGAAACATGCTTGTAATCCTAAGCACTTGTATATCAAAGGAAATTTCCCCAAAAGATATAATGGAAACTCACATGATTCATTCCACAACCCGAAAATATTCATATAAAATGATTGCAATACTGTAATATAATATGAAATAATAAAGAAAATACAAATTATAAAGAGAGATAAATTAACGTGCACTTACCTTTGAAAAGCTTCATGGCTGGTGTGAGGGAGACAAGAGAGAAGGTTTACTGAGTAGGACAATTTTCACTGTCACTAACAGCATCACTGTGATCTATTGGCTCTACAGAATCTTTTTCTTTCTGTGTAACTTTAACAAAGAAACTACCCAATGACACTCGGTTTGCCTCCTCTTGAGGACTTCATACAAATGTGACATTGTGTTGTCGTTAAATAATGTTCATCACTTGCACAGCTACAGCCTTATTTGGATGGTGCTTTTCTCACTTTTTACCATCTCCCTAATCTCATTTGAAGAGAGAGGTATTTGTGCAGTTTTCTCCTCCTCCTTTGTAGGTGAGATCTTGTCTGCAACCTCTTCCTGTTGGGAGATGATCACCCACAATCCAGCAGCAAGACAGAGAAGAACCGTTGGTTCAGATGTGATCATCTGATGTTTTGCATCACACATGACTTGTGCTGCAAGACATTGCTTATTTATCAAGTTAAAATTTATTAGAAATGTCTACTCATCTTGCAGAACACTCATGGAAGAAGTTACAATCCAAGACTTTACTGTATCTTCTTTTAATTGTTAATCATCACAGACATTGGTCAGGTAGGCGCACTCGAGGAGATTCTAAGTGTCTCTTGACTTCTCCCTTGATTAGTTGGGACTGAAAGATGGTTTGAGCAATTTATGGAAGCAGAACTAGTACAAGCATTTTCGGGCCTTCTGTCCAACCAGTTCATCCAGAAGTAATGAGCAATTAGAAAAAAACATGCCTTATTGTCAGTCACGAGGCAGATAAAGGAGATAAGGAACAAGATGAAGAAACCTTGGGATCTTCAGGTAAGTGGTACTCACCCAGGCTAGAGGTTACAGTAGGTAGTAATTCTTGCCTGTAGAAACCCCAAACACAAATAGCAGTTCAGAGTTGTGTGTGGAAAGGCCACAGTGATGACTCACTGACGTGTTATTTTTTGTGACCACTGTTTCATCTTGAGAATAAGTCTTTCCCTCTTAATTTTTCCTGGCTGGATTTCAGGGCTATCTCTTAGTTATGTATCATGTTTGGATCCATAAATTTTTGCGAAGGCTCAGCCTCTGAACAGCTCCTTCATCCTGCTTGAAAGTTGCAGTCAGAGGTTAGAAAATCTACTGAAAGGGAGGCCAAAAGTAGTCTTCAAATTCTGTTCCTTGGACCTCTCTGCACATGGGTTAGACTTCTGTGCCAGGAAAGCTCAGTGTCTTCTCTTCCTCTTTCCCTGCTTCCTCATGACACAATTTATGGGAAGTGAGGCTGAGCATCAAGCTCCCCTAATTCTTGTGAATACCACTTGTACACACTTACACATGGACACATGGGAAGCCAATATTTTAAGTTCCAAAATTTGTCAAACATGTGACTGGCGTGTGTCTACATGTTTTAAATTAATGGCAAGGCACCTCTTGAGAATCTATTCTGTTATTGTGTGCCCACTCTTACTGATTTCCATGCCCGCAGCCTGAGCGTGTGGACCAAATTAGTGCCAGAAGATAGCCCCAGGGAGGAAATGCTCCAGGAAAAAGAGTCAAGGGCTGAGTCTCTAAGCAACCTCTGGCTTTGGTCCTTGGTTAACTCTTAGAGGCCACTTTAATGCTGTCATTTCTCCTTGTTTCTGTTTTTCTACTTGCTTTCTCTTTGTGTCCAGTTTTGTTCCCTGGAGATTGAACCTCACAATTATTTTTCATCTGATGGAGGTTTGCAAACTATAGAAAAAGGCATGAGCACCTTTGGTAGTATCTCCATAGCCCAGAGTTTCTCTCTGAAGAGCGGAGACAGACCCTCAGAGCCTCCCAGGAGGTGGTGCTGAGCCCTCCTGAGAGCAGAATGGGCTTCTGTCCTCCAGAAAAGCGGCTCTCACAGTCTTTTTCCTCCTCTCTTATCTCTTGTCAAATTTTCTAAACAACTTCTTTGCATGTGAATTTCTGGCAGAGAAAATACACTAGTTAACGGGGAGCAAATATTAATGGTAAGCATATTTTCTTTCTTTTAATTTTTTCTATTTTTTAAGTGTATTTTCTTTTTTCTGCCTATCATGCTTATTTACTTATTTATTTATTTATTTTAGATAGGGTTTCAGTATATAGTTCCAGCTGACCACCAACTCTCACTCCTCCTGTCTCAGCCTCCCGAGTGCTGGGATTACAGACAGGCATTCACCACCACGCCCAGCTTATTATTTTCTTTATAACAGACATGATAACAGGAGTCCCACACTCATTCATTCATCCACAGGCTTTTGTGGAAGAAGAGACGCTATTCTAGACACAGGATACTTCTATGAATATGTCAGACAGAGTCCCTGAAGTCGTGCTTTCACACGCTAGGGGAATGCAGGGCATGTAACAGTTCTGCCCAACCTCACAGAGCTTCCTCTGAGAGGATTCTGAGAGACTGATACATAAGCCCTCCTGTGGATCCCGATAAGCATATCCTCATACACATGTGTCCTCCACCTAAGTGTGGGTAGGACTTGTGCTTACCTCTGGGAAGTGAACTCTTTCCTGGTCCAGCCTACAAATTGGAACATACTCTAGTCTTGCTGACACTTTGCCACATGGCCATATCCAGGTAAACTGATCCGCAGAAACTGTGTGATGATAAAGTACAGAGTGTTTCTTTAAGCTGTTTTGTGGTTATTTGTTACATAGCATAAAAAAAACTGATCTGGAGCCCTTTTGGACAAGAAGAGTAAACTGGGTATGGTAGCCTAAAACTATAATCCCAGCACTCTGGAAGGCTGAAACAGGAGGACTGCAAATTAAAGCCCAGCTTGGGTAAGATCCTATCACAAAAGGAAGGGGGGGGGAGAAAAGAGGCAGAAAGATAGTAGAATGGCTAAAAACTTACATAAATGGCTAATTCGCATAGGTATTTGCTTCAGGATACAGAGTGCAAACTTCCCCTGTATGGCTCCATTTGTTACTTGTTGAATATAACCCCGCTGCCCAGCAACTGTCCCACAAGCTCACATAGCAGATTAAGATGGCTTCCTCTCCCATAGCTAGTTAGGATAGCTTCCTGATACATCCTTTGGGATCCTCAGATTGCAAAATTCTCATTTTTCCACAGAACCCTCCTTACCTGGACAAGCACAGTTTTATAACATCTCCAGCTCCTGGAACTCCTTAAAATCGCAAAAATGATGGAACAGAGTTTTTTGAAGCAATACCATAGATAAGGAGAGATCCTTGAAATACTGTGGGTCCAGCAGATGTTACTGAAGGGATTTTAAAGACTTGTCCTCTCTCATTCCAGTCTCTTCCACCCCCCAATGACCTTTCCATTTAGATAGCCTACAGACCACAAATTCCCACTGTTGGAGTCACTCTTTTAAGGGAGAAATTATCTCTAGGCAGTTAATATCATTAAATGCAATGACCTTTCTTTCATTCATCTACTCAACAGATTTAATTTCCTCAACTATGAAACAAGTATAATAATGGTGCCTATATCATACAGTTGTCATGAAACAAAATGAGTTAACATACATAAACTGTATAAATAACTTGGCATGTTGTCAGCACTGTATATGTGCATGCAATTATTATTAACATGGTTTATGGTGTTGCTGTGTATTATTATAGCACAGTGACATACACATCAGAAATACAGAGTGTAAGATATACTTTGTATTCTGCAACATATTCCTTATGTATCTGCCTGAAAGCTAAGTTGTGAATGGAGAGGTCACAGGGATAGGAAGTTTAATGGAATGAGGGCTTGAAATCAGCAATTACCGAGTCACATAAAGCATGGAAAATACATCCTAGGTAGGTGAAGTCTGGAGATGAGAATTATAAAAAATGGATCCAATACAGCCCATGTCCTCTTTTTGCCTCAGGAGTCAATTGATGCTAAAAGAGAAGAGATGGGTGAAGGTAAACTTCACCTACATCTTAACTTCACACAGCTGATCCAGCAAATACAAAAAATTGAGCTATGAACACTCACCATAGCCATAGGATATTACTCATGGCAAATGTATACATGGTAAATAGAGGACACAATGATATTTATTCATGACTTCAATAAAAGTATTCACTGGGAAGTTAGATTTGATTGCTCTTCTTTCAGGAGAGTCTTTGGAAAATCAAAGGTGAAATAGTCTTTGGTGTTGGGCAGAAACATAGTGCTGGAGCTACCGTCTGGTCCCTGTTCTCCTGGGAGCAAAGAGCAAGTGGGTTGCCCTGCTCTGTATGGGACAGTAGTATAAGATGAATCTCTTGGGGACAAGCCTGGATCTCCTAAAAGACAAGTCATTCAAAATTAAATCCATGTCTTCTTGGAGTTCCATGATTAAGACGTCATCCAAATAAAGGTAAAAGTGAGATTAGGGCAGAGCTCTTGCTGTATTATAATTGGTTGCTGGTGTGACACAGTCTGTGGTTGAAGTTCACATTCTTTTTTTCCACTTCTGTACTTAGTTTAGTATCAACAAATAACAAAACATTCTATATATTTTTTATTAAATGAGTCGCTGGATGCTGATTAATAAAACCAGACAGGGAATGGATAAATTTTCAAAAAAAAGAGGCAAAATAATTCATGACTCAATAGTTCTTATTTCTGTGTGTGGGTTCCACATTCAGGAGGCATTCTGAGCAATTCAGATATAATTCTGGCAGTGACAGAATTTCCGCTTCGAAGTGAAGGACTTTTTGCCAATATTGTGCTAAAAACAATGTCTAATTTCCTGAGATCTCCCTTAGATCATTTTGCTAACATAAAACTATTACTTTGTGTTTCTGGTGTAAAAAGGAATTTTTTAAAAAGCATCATCTTGTGCTCTTCTCCTGAACTCCTACTCTGGCAGCCTTCATAAATATTTGTGCATCAAGAGGCACCAGATGTTTTGACTTCCTCTCCAGCCCTACCACAAGGTGCCTTGATTCTCTCCATTGTCCTTTAAGGCTTGATGCTTGTTTGAAAGAATCCTTTCACGCTAGCCTGAGTTACATTCACTGTTGTTCTTAGAGAGGAAGAAATATGGCAGGACATTGCAAGGAGGCAGGATATGTAATGGTGAACCAAAGGGGCTTACTGGTAGACTCTAAACTCTGCTACTTACTATCTTGATTTCATTAAGCTTTCTAAGCCTCTTCTTACAACTAAAATGACAATATAAATACTTCAGAAAATGTAATAATATAATGAGATAATTCATGAGGAAATTCCAACAACTAATAAAGGAATACATAATTATTAACTATCCCTAGTATACTTTGATAGGAAGGCAGGAAAAAGGCTTAAAAGCTTGCTGTCCAAGGTTGTGTGGACAAAGGAGAGGGCACAGGAAGTAGAGCTTTAAACTGGTGATAGTAGGAAATGACAAACAAATTTCTCTAAATTCATCGTCACGTAAAGAGTTATACTGGATGTTGATATCTTACACTAATGTGTTCTATGAACACATCATATCTCTTCCCCCATTAAATTAGTAGGATTCAGGTGCTTTCAAGATACTTTGTATCATATAATCATATAATCATATATCACATATTCATATAATCTAAAATAATCTCTTCACATCAAGGCTCAAAGTCTTCATTATATCTGCAAAGTCCTTTCTACCATGTAAGGTAACATATTCACTGATTCTGGAAATTTGGGCATTGGCGATTTTCAGCGGGCCATTTTTCTAGCTTCCAAAATCGTACAGCTGGCTGTGAAGAGAGAAGAAGGTAACCAGGACCGAGGAATGCAGGCAGCCTCTAGAATTTGACAGCTGATGGAGCAATGTGGATCTCAGCCTTATAGTCTTAGGAGTTGAAGTTTGTGCACAACCTCCATAAGCAAGGAAATAGATTATATCCTAGATATATTCTAGAATTTAAAAAAACTACGCAGAAGTAAAGTCTTCATTTAACTTCATTCATTATTTACTCATTTTTGAAACTTCCTTGAAAAGCTGTAATGAAGCAGGCCTTGAACTAAGTGCTGGTACTAACAGCATGAATGAAACCCAGTTTCAGCTTTCAAACATTTATAGAAAGTTAGTGGAAGAACTGGAAAGGGTTTCAGACTTCCAAAACAACTTATTTTTCAAAATTCTCTGCATTACTCAACCCCTCCGCTTGTCTACAATTTCAAAATAGTTTTCATAGTGGAGGTGTTTCATATTTTGCAATATTGGCACGGATCTAGCATGAGCAAATAAAATAGAGACTAATGGTCCCCCCTCCCACCCCAGTCTATATGCAGTGAGATCATGGCTTAATTTCCTTTCCCGAGGGGGCTTTGGCTACTTTATAAACACCCACATCACACTGCTGCTGCCCAGTGACACAGTGACATCATGCTAGCTCTGAAGAGCAACCTACAGAGGATTGCTAGCTTGCCTAAGAACCACCTGGAAGGCTTTTTTCCTGGCCCCCAACCCCAAAGATCCTGATTTAATAGATGGCTAGAGTCTGAGAATGCGTCTCTCACAAGCTCCCATACTACCATCAGCCTATGAGCCACACTTTGAGTATGTCAGGTGAATTTCTCTTTGTTGATAAATATTACTGATGAAACCAAGATGGTCAGAAAGAGAAATACTTCAAAAGCATGTAGCATATTTGAAGTCGGTGCAATGCTTCTAAGTATCTGAGACCTGATAGTTCTTTACTGTATTCTAGTGGCGGAGAATGTATGGCATGTGTGCTGCAGTGGGCTGTTTGTATCATTGAAAGCTCTGAATGGTTTGGCATCGCTGTGCCTAGTCCCTTCCTCCTACCCTTTCCTTGCCTATAACAAGCTGGACTGTCCTTTGATTTGCTGAAAACTTAGAGAAGTAGGGTCTAGGAGGGGAGAAGGAGTGGTGTTTTCATATCCTATAAGCTCAAACAAAGTGGCCTGATGTTTTTGCCGCCATAAATGGCATCTTTGTTGATAAGGTACATTAAAAAAACGCTGAAACCTCTACTTGTGCAATGCAGCATTAAGGACAGAGCATGTGCCCTGCTGAAAGGTGATTACATGGTGCGTTCTGTGGACTCCGAGAGCATCACATAATACTGCAGCCTTTCTCCATCCTGCGTTAATTTCCCCTCACAAAATTCTATTGTTCCTTATTTCACTCACTGTCATTCTTCTAGGGATGTTTTAAGGTCACAGAACACACAGGACTATATTCACACCAACAACTGCTGATGACTTGCTGCCCCATCTTCTGGCACGGTCCTTCCAATAATCTTTGAGTTGACCTATGAATAGCCATAAATCTCAGTACAGAGATTCTAGGCAATAATCTGTCTTTTAACTTATTGAATGAGGCCTACTCACACGATGAGGGCAGTCTGCTTTACTCAAAGCCTGCAGATCTAAATGTTAATCACTGAAAAATTACCTTCTGAGCTACGTCTAGACTGGGATTTCATCAAACGTCTAGGCACCACAGCCTACCCTAGTTGACACATGAAATTAACCATCACATTCCCTCACATTATAGACACACCTGAGGTACCTCAAACTGCAGCTTGGGGGTTTGGAGGGCACCCAGGCAGGGTCCTCATGACGCAGCAGTCTGTGGGCCAACTCTCAGTAAGGTATACCTGTGTTAGTTTAATGGGACAGGTTGGTGAGTGGAGAGACAATTATTGTCTGAGTACTTGCTCTCGATCCTGAGATTCACCTAGGGATTAAAACAGAAGAGACTTCACAGAACTAATTTTCCAGTGGGTACAATAAAAAACAAACAAACAAACACCAAAAACAAAACCTACAGCCACAGGCAAAACAAAAACAAAAACAAAACTCAGCACTATTCCACAGAGCAGGAAGAAACTTATCAGGAGAAAGGTAGCATTGGAGCAAGACCTTGAAGAATAGACAAATTGTTAGCCAATGCATGGGAAAGTGTTGGTGGAAGTACAAACTGGAGACTTAATAAATTCTACTGAATACTTTCTAGGCAACAACAGTAACAAAAATTACCTCTTTTTGCAATTCATAGAAATAAACATACATTATCATTGTCCTTTTAAATCTGGGCTGACTCTTTATCTTCTTGGTTTCTTTTTATTGTACAAGTATTTAATTTTTTCAAAAGATATCAACAGAAATTCTCATGTAAAATGCCAGGTTAGGAGCTCTGTATTTAGAAGTGGCTAACAGAAAAAAGAATTTGAAATCGACAAGCACTGGAAAATAAGAAAAATAAACAATTAAGAATTTTATGACAAAAATGCAAAACTATTCTATATTTATAATTTCTCGGTTGAGTTGATATCTTAGTTAAAAAATTCTGTAATCAATTTTTATTTCTGCTCTCCCTTCTACAGACATATTGGGGTCCACCCATTCATATACCTAACTACCTTGTACAAATACATTCTCTGACCAAATGGGTTCCTATGGCCACCCTAGCAACACTTTTTCTCTGTCAGTGTCACAGAATGCTAGATTTTGATACATACCCTAAATTTTGACTTTTTTAGGTATATGGAGTAAGAATTACCTTTAAAAAAAGTCCAACACAGACGAATAAGGTCTGCAATCAGAGGCAAGCCAGAAATACAGGTAAATATTGATGGTTTCAGTATTCTAA
The DNA here is from genome assembly GCA_004026905.1 of Hystrix cristata. Classification (NCBI taxonomy): domain Eukaryota; kingdom Metazoa; phylum Chordata; class Mammalia; order Rodentia; family Hystricidae; genus Hystrix; species Hystrix cristata. Next base: position 28,353 of record PVJO010011242.1, read on the forward strand.
ACTCTTATGTTCTATGTATTAGATGTATAAGATGGTATGCAGCTCTGCATCTGGTTTCAGTTCTGCAGCAGTTAAAAATAGATGTGATGATTTCCAATTATTTTTCCTGAGAGATTAATGTAACAAAATACATACGGACAGAGGAAATACCAAGCCATCTCTGTAGAATGTATTTTTATCAGACTATTCAAACATGGTCTCTAGTACTTCAGAACTTGTTACTTGTTAGTAACAAAACAATATAAAATCTGAGGATTTTTCCTTTACATAAGACATTAGCAATTCTTGCTTTACCCTGTCTTTAAAATTATTTGTAAAAGTGGCAGATACTTGTGGTTGTTCTCATTACATCACTGAAACAAAATGTTCTCAGTCAAGGTCAAATCAATCCCCAAAGGAAGTGGCAACTGTCAAATCACCAAATAACGAGGTGTTTGGAAAAGGGGCAGAATTGGGATGAGATTCCAGGCTGCCCAGCACTCTGTGATATTTTTGTCTGTAACTCCAGTTAAGCTCTTACGCCCATGCTTTTCTATAACTAAATACCTTGTAACCAAAGATGGCAGGAATGTTGGAACTTAGATGGTGTTGCTAGTATCCTCTTTTGTAGGTGGTCTACCTTTTTCTTATGAGTTCACCTAGTCATATTTTGTTTTGCTCCTTTGGTGGAAGTTTCCAGAAGTCCTTAAACCACATGAGAAATAGCATTGCATCATTTGTATGGGCCAATTCTCTCTCCTGCTGTTACTGTGGTTAGCCTTGTAACTATTAATCTTTCAGAATTCCCATTTCATTCTTAGTAAGGCTACAGAATGAGACATGAAGATTTTTTAGTGTACTACTAGCTTTAACATGCTGATACTTAATTCTCCACAAGGGCAGAGAATAGGGTCTAAAGTCTAGCACAAAATACAGATGTTGTGATTGTTAATTTTATGCGTCAATTTGAGTAGGCTAAGTGATGCCCAGATTGCTGGTAATTAATCTTAATTGTGTCTATGAGAGTGTTTTTGGAAAGTATGGGCACTTCGGTTGGTAGACTGAGTAAAAAAGGTCATCCTCATCAGTGGGGACAGGCATCATTCAATCTGTCGGGGCCAGAATTTTCTCTCTCTGCTAAAACAGGAACAACTATGTTTTCCTGACTGTAGATACTGGCACTCTGGGTTCTCAGGCCTTTAGACATAGATGGGCAGTTACATCGCTTCCTCTGGTTCTCAGTCCATTGGACCCAGAATGAACTATACTGTTCTACAAGCATTCTTAGTTCTCCAGGTTGCAGATGCTAGATTATGGAACTTCTCAGCCTCCACAATCAGGTAAACCAATTTCATAATCTCATGTGTATATGTAGGGGAGTGTGTGTGTGTGTGTGCATGTGTGTGTGTCCTATTTCTAGTTCTGTTTCTCTGAAAAATCTAATGTAGTTGTTTAGGTAAATAAGGACAGAATCTATCAGCTCTTTTTCCTTCACCTACCTACAGTAAAAATCAAATCCAAGGGAGGCAATAAAAAAAAAGTTAGCCCTTTATTGTAGAATTTTTCTTCCCATGAACTGGCAAATCAAATTCAGCAGCACATTAAAAGTTTTGTATGCAGCGAGCAGGTGGGATGTTTCTAGAATGCAAGGATGGTTGGTCCAACATATGAAAATCGTAATATGATGTCTTTAATTCTTTTGGGAAGATACCTAGAAGCCAAATGGCTGGGTCAAATGGAATTTTTAGCTTTAGCTGTTTTTTGTTGGGTAGGGGGCTCCATAGTGGTTGTACTAGTTTACATTTCCTCCAACAATGTGAAAGAGTTTCTTTTTCCCCACAGCCTTGCCAGAATTTGTTATTGATTTCTTGATGATAGTCATCCTTTCTGGAGTCAGATGAAATCTCAGTGTCATTTTAATTTTCATTTCCCTAATGGTCAGTGTCACAGTCTGTGTCTAGATGTCCCCCCAAAGCCTCATGTGATCTAGAGTGTGTGATTACACCACTGATTGGTTTGACATAACTCTGCTGGGATCAAGGATGTGATCAAGGATTAAGGGTATTAGGATTAAGGGTGTGAGTGCTACCCACCCTAAGGCCAGGTAGCCTGGATAAGATATAAGGGACAGAAAGAGGCTTGCCTGCCCCCTTTTTTTGCTCCTTGTGCTTACCTGGCTGCCTTCTGCCTGTCTGCCATGCCACCCTGCCTTGGACCCAGCTGATTGTGGGCTGAAACCTCTATGATGTGAGCTAAATAAACCTTTTGTCCCCTAAATTTGAGTGTCGGGTGTTTCGTCTCAGCAACAAGAGAAAAGTAACTAAAACAGTCAGTAATGTTGGACTTTTTTTCTTGTATTTATTGTCCATTTTTACTTATTTTTTTGAAAAGTGTCTATTCATCTCAGTTGCCCATTTTTGATTAGGTCTTTTATTTAGGGAGGTCTAGTTTTTGTTTTCTTTTTAGTTCTTTATATATTTTAGATATTAGCCCTCTGTCCAAGGAATAGCCGGCAAAAATTTTCCCCATGCTGTTTGAAGGTTTTTAATTTGATGTGATTCCATTTGTTGTTTCTTGGTACTATTTCTTGTGTCACTGGAGATCCATTCAGAAAGTCCTTGCCTGTGCCCATATCTTCAGGAGTTTTACCTATTTTATCTTCCAATGGATTGTTTCTGTTTTAACATTTAGAGCATTGGTACATTTCAATTTTAGTTTACTTTAGGCATCATATTACAATGATACATGCATACCCATGTATGCATAATTCATAATATTATGAAGCACAATTCATAATTAAATCTTGGAAGCAGCCTATATGTCCATCAAAGATAAATGGATGAAGAAAACATGCTATTTATATATAGTAGAGAACTACTGAGCCATAAAGACAGATAAACTTGAGTCATTTGTAGAAAAATAAATGCATCTTGAGACCATAATGTTAAGCGAAATAAATCAGACACACAAGATTAAATACCACATGGTTTCTCTTATATGTGAAACACAAAATATTAATAAAGAGAAAAACAAAATATAGATAACTGGAATAACAGGAAGTAGGGAGATAGATCTTTCTGAAATGGGAAGAAGATCAAGAGATGGAGGGAGGGAGGAAGAAGGGGAAAGAAAGAAAATAACAAGAACGAAGATGTATTATGTACATGTACCAAGTTCCCACAAGGAACATAATGATTATGTACTACAAATGTACTAATAAATAAATAAAAACTGAAAAAAGGAAAATAAAATTTTAAATGCGTGAAAATTGATCAAACATTGACAAAACAAAGAGAAAAATAATATCTTTCAATTGCTTCAGATAAAACAATTGTTGAAATTTAACACATTTTCATAATTCAAAAATTATTGTGAATAGAAACTACCTTAACATATTAAGTCTACATTAAAAAATACAGTAAACATCATATGATAGTGTGGTACTGTCATAAAGGCAGATACAGACATCAATGGAGTAGAATGGACAACTCAGAAGTAAACTTGTATATATGATTATTTTTGGAAAAGGTGTTCATACCATTTTCAATAGGGAAATAGGATCTTTTCTACAAAGGGTGCTTAGAAAACTCAATATCCAGATGCAAAAGAATGAAGCCAGACCCTTACCAAATATCATATAAGAAAATTAACTTAAAATGGATCAAAGACATACATTTAAGAGCTAAAACCATAGAAGTCTTAGAAGAAAACATTTGATTTGGCAATGACTTCTTGAATGAAAAGTACTAGAAACAAAAAAAGGGAAATCGTGCCTTATACAATTTTTAAATCTTGTGCATTAAAGACAATATCAACAGGTGCTATGGTTTAGATATAGAATTCTGCCCCCCCCCCAGCCTCCTGTGTTCCGAGTTTGGGCTTTAGAGGGTGACTGGATCATGGGGGCACTATACTGATCAGTAGATTAATCCACTAAAGAGTTTAGAGCTGAAAGTGTTGTTAGGAGCCGAGTTCTGGTTGGAAGAGGCAGGTCACTGGAGTTGTGACCTGGAAAGGTACACTGTATCTCCCTCCCTGGCTCCTCCTTTCATCCTCTGCTTTCCAACCACCATGATGTGAGAAACTTTCTCCCACCATACCCTTTCACCATGCCCTTCCTGCAGTGGAGCTGGCTGACTATGGACTGAATCCTCCAAAAATCTTGAGTCAAAATAAACATCTTCTTTAAATTGTAAGTGTGGGGCATTTTGTCACAGCAATGAGAAAAGTAAGACAACAGAGTGAAAAGCAAGCCATGACTGGTGTGTGCCTGTAATATCAGCTTCTTGGGAGGCTGAGGTATGAGTATTATGAATTCAAAATCAGCCTGGACAACTTAGCAAAAACCTGTCTTCAATTAATACACAAAAGGGGAAAATGGAGGAGTATAGGCCAGCAGCAAAATATAGCCTCTTGGGGACCTGGAATTGAGACACCTGGAAAACAACAACTTAGTGAAGAGAAAAAGAAGTAGAGCTCCAGGAATTAAGAAAGAGCTGTGGGAAAACTAGAAACCACAGAAAAACTGGAGATACTGAAGACAGTGCAGCAAAAAGAAGGAAGACCTTTGGAGTACAAATTCCAGCTCCCAGAAAGGAAGTCCTATCTCTCTAAACACAAGGTAAGCTAGGAAAGAGTTGGTAGCTCCAGAGAGAAACAATGAGCAGGCAGTGCTAGCCCTAAGAATAGCCCATGGTTGTCATAAGCTGCAAATACAATGTGTTGTTTCACTCTGAAAATGACTTGTTTCTCATGGCAGGCTGGAGTTGAAGAAGAGATTCACTACAGGTCCACTGTATTTCGAATATAATCAGAAGTCTTTTGGAGAAGGGGTTTATTGTTTTAGACTGAGCTACTCTGAGAATCAAAAGTCACAAAACAACTACATGTCAGGATCTCTGGAGTCACCCTACCACAGTGACTGGATGGGACACTGCCACAAAAGACAGTTACAGAGAATGGGTGGGGTAGGCACAGACCCCCTAGGATATTTAAGCGGTTGCAAGCTCCAGTTGTGAAGGACACAGCGGTCCCACACTCTATGGAGAGAAACCAGGCCTCTCACATGTGGTTTACTGAGGGTGCTGGGTCTAAAAGTGTTGACATTAAGTCCAGTGAACTGCTTGGCCACTCTCACTGCCTACTTCCAACACAGAACTGAGCAGTCTCTGTTTTTCTTACCTGTCAACATGATCAAGGATAGGCCTTGGCTTGGATTGTTGCCTCATCCTGGGGCATAAGGACAGACGGGCCTCTGGAGTAAGGAGGGAATCTCATGAACCCACATCTTGTAAAGATAGTCAGAGAGAGCAGTTACTAAAATTGTACAGAAGGTCACAAATGCTAAGAGACATCGGAATGAAGACAGACACTACACCAATGACTGACTACTCTCAGCAAGAAAGATGGGGCAGGACCCAGCATTCACACAGCAAAAAAGGGGGGATGGAAATAAAACAGGCCTTAGTTGTGACTTATTCACTATCCTTCCCCTCTTATCTTCCCAAGAAAGAAACTAATCACTCAAACACATGTAAGAACTTTTTGGACTCATTTCTTTTTTACTTTATTCTCTAAGTGTCTTTTGTTTTGTTTTGTTATTTCTTTTTTCCTATCCTTTGCTTTTTGTTTTTAATCTTTTCTCTTATTCTTTTCTTCTTTTTCTTGTTTTTTCAATTGTTTTAACCAGTTCTATTTGTATCTGTGAATACACACATAAAAAGAATAGAGCAATCCGAAATAAATAACCTAATAATGCATCTCAAGGTCCTATGAAAACAAGAAAAATCCAAACATGAAACTAATGCAAAAAATTATAAAGATCAAAGCATAAATTGATAAAATTCAACCTAAAAACACAATATGAATGACAACAAATCAAAGAGTTTGTTCTTTGAAAGGATAAAAAGATGAGGGGAGATGAGGCAAAATAAAAAAGATCAGGATGTGATGTGTGTGTGTGCCATCCCCCCATGATTAATGTATTTCAAACATATACTAATAAAAACAAAACTATAAAGCTTAAAAATTAATTAATTGATTAAAAAACAAAATAAAAGGGCTGGAGATATAGCTCAGTGATAAAGCATTTACCTAGCACATATGAGGTCCTGGATTCCATCTCTAGTACTACACATGCACACACACACACACACACATACACACACACACACACACACACACAACAAGCCACAGAATAGAAGAATATATTTGCACTTCATACATCTGATAGGAATTAGTATAAAAAATATAGAGAAAACTCTTAAAACTCAACAATAGAAAAAGAATACAATTCAAAAATAAACAAAGGACTTGAACAGAAATTTGACCAAATATATACAAAATAACCACTAAGCACATGAAAATATGCTCAATATTTTGATCATAAATGACCCAAAATGCCATTGGGAAATGCAAATCAAAACAATATGGTAAATCACTTCCTACTCAATAGGATGACCATTATCCAAAAAAGCAAACAAATAAGAAAACAGAAAGAACAAATATTGGTAAGGATGTAGAGGAATTATAACATGTGTGCACACATCAAATTGTTTCTCGATATGAGAAACCATAACTGTAAATAAGGACAAAGAGGTGTAATAGATATTATATAAAAGGAGGATGGTGTGCAGAGGAGAGGAGTGCTAGAAAGAAAGAAGGGGAAAAGCAGAAGGGCAACAGGGGAAAGAGAGGGGAAAGGGAAAATATGGAAAATGATGAATGAACCTGATGTAAATAGGGAGGGAGGGAGCAGAGGGGAGGGGTGGGGGAGGGGAGAGAACCAAGATGCATCATGTATAGGTACAGAATAAATATAACGAATGTGACCATTGTATGTAGAATGTACCAATACACGTTCTTGGTTTAAAATAAAAATAAAAAAAAATGTGTGCACTGTTAATAGAATGCAAAATTGTATGGCACTATGGAAAACAGCATGGCAGTACCTAAAAAAATTAAGAATAGAATTAGCATATGTAGTTACCATATGTATTAGTAAGCTTTATAGCTGAGGTAATTAAATTATAAGAGAAAAGCTTCATTTAGCTTATATTTTTGGAGAGTCTAGTCTAAGGTCAAAGGATATATTGCTTCGGGCCACTTGTGGGGGTGCTGGATCCCAATAGTGGGGAGTGTGTGGTGGAGCAAACTGCTCACCTCATGGCCAGGAAGCAAAAAGAGAAAAAGGAAGAGACCAGGGTTCCACAGTCCCCCTTGAGGGTTGGCCCTTAATGCCCCAAGGACTAACTTTTGAAGTTTCATCACCTCTCAACAGTGCCACCCTAGAGACTAAGACTTTAACACATGGACCTGTTGAGGGGCACTTATCCAAACCATAGCACCATATGATCCAGACATTGTATTTCTGGGTACATCCTAAAGAACTGAAAAAGTCTCTCAAAGAGTTACAGACTCATGATCATAGGAGCAGCATCCACAATAGATAAAACATGGAAATATCCTAAATGCTTATCTACAAATGAATGTCTAAGTAAAATGTGGACTATAGATGGAATATCATTTAGCCTTAAAAAGAAAGAGAATTCTGACATGTCGCAACATCAATGAACCTTGGGGTCATTATGCTACACAAGCTAGTCATAAAAAAACAAATATGGTGATTCCACTTATGTGAGAGTACTGATATAATAACTTATAAGAAAAGTTAAGATGAATTCAACAGAAGACTAGTATCTAGAACATACAAAGACCTTTCAAAATTCAACATAAAAACAACAACCAATCCAATGAGGAAATGAGCAACAGGCATGAACAGATTGCAGAGCACAACCAGATGAAAAATGGCACATGAAAAGATGTTCAACATTATTAACCATAAAAAAAAAAAGTGTCATTACACAAAATCAGAATGGCTAAAGAATAGTGAAAACACTGGCAAGGATGTTGGAAAACTGGATCTAACTTCTGGCGGGAATATAAAATGGTACAGCCACACTGAAAAAATACTTTGGAAATTTCCTATAAAAGTAAACCTATGATCTAGCAATTGCACTCTTGCACGCTTATTCCAAAGGAAGGGAAATTTATGTTCACACAAAAGTGAATGTTCACAGCGGCTTTATTCATAAAAGCCAGAAAACTGGATGTGTGGATAGTTAAATGAACCACAGTGCTTACATGGAATACTATCTGATATGCAAAACAACTTACATCACTCTTCATGGAATGAGGCTGAGTTAAAAAAAAAAAATTAGTCCTAAAAGGTTCTGTACTGTGTGATTCCATTTACATAACATTTTTAAATGAGTAGGTTTTAGAAATGGAGAAAAGTTTAGTGGTTGCCAAGGCTTGGGGGCAGGAAAGAGTGCCAGGGAGGTGGGTGAGGCAAAAGTCCTTGGGGGCTGACAAAGTTTTCTTGGACCTAAGTCACCCTGAAACCCAGAGAATGTAGTTAGGTCCCTGAAGACTCTTGAACATCTCTAAGGTTCTGGTTGATATCAAAAGATAAATGGTGCCTGGGAATTAAACTCAGCACCTCCAGAGCAGAAAAGAGGTTGCATACTTGTTGCTCACTGCACCATAATTGTTAGGTCCCTCACATTTCCATATACCCCAGAGAAGGTGTGAAGGAAAACTCATTTAACAGCTCTTGTTGGCAATTTGCATCTAATAATCATTAGCATCTGGAAGGCAAAAGCTATTTTTAAAAAACTCTGCCTGATTATATCATAAGTACCACAAGAATTTCTCAACCCAAGCAAATTCTTCAGACAATGCAAAAGTCAAGCCAAGAAAAAACAGCTTTCTGGCTGTTCATGCTTTCTTCTTACTGTTATTTACAAAGTCCAGACGTTTTCTTGATCATTATAGAGATTAGCAAATTTAGTTTCTCTGTCAGTCTAAACTGTGTTTCGTTATCCACAGTTGTCACCATTCAGATCCTGTTTGTAGGATGCTGATAGACCCATTAAATGGTTTCCAAAAGTCACTTGCTACTTGACTCTGCCTTCATTGTGTTTACAGAATCTCAGGTGCAGTTATTAAAGCAGATGCTGCTTATTTACATGCTGAGATGGGTTTTGTTTCCTGTCCTCTTATATTCTTAACCACCGTGCCTTTTCTTTTTAGACAAAGGAAGAAATAAGTATTTTCTTTCATTCCTTCTCTTTATTTGTAATTGCAAGCACTTCTGCAGAGAAACCCAAGACGTCATTGTCTAGGGAAACAAAGACTTAGAGAGGCAAAGCCATTCACCAGCCGCCGGCCACTGTCTTGGGTGGGTGCAGGCGGCCTGCTGCAGGATTCCAGGCAGGGCGGCTGGCTCAGACTTTCACCGGCTACATTCTGCTTGTCTTTCTTCTCTCTTTCTGATTTGACTAAAAGTGAAGGAACAGGTTGGTTAACCATAAAGCAGACCCGAACTCATGAGAAAAATAATCTGACGCTGATAGATTCCCAATTTTTTTTACTCCTCCTTGGATCAAAAGTGCTCAGATCTCACAATTAAACTTAAAGGAAAATCTAAAATTCCAGACTAGATTTGGAGTTCTGAAATTATTATCTTACTGCGCTTTCATGCAGCCATTAAACTTTTGGTCATGACTTCTTTAAAAGCAAGAATTAGGAAAATGCATGTGTTTACAGATATGTAAAATTTTACTTTATAGCCTCAGGGAGGCTTAAACCATCTAAAGCTGCCTAAGCCAAGCCAGGCATAGTACCAGTGAATTAGAATAAAAATGTTAAGAGCTCAAGAGAAAGAAATAGTTCAGTAAATATAGTGAGCAAAGTCTAAACTGAGCCCCAAATTTGCTGGCACGACAAAAGGGTTTTTTGTTTGTTTGTTTTTGTTTTTTAATTCTACAATGAGGCTGCAGATGTAGCTCGGTGATAGAGTGCTTGGTAGCAGGCCCTGGGTTCAATCCTAAGCATTTCAAAAATTGATTTAGCTAAAATAAATTAAAATTACACGTATAAGGACAGATGGGTAGCTTTAGTGACTGATGAAAGGCAGAACAAGCCATACCCCAAAGCTGGCCAAGAGGAGTGCTGCGATACCTCCAGGGGCTACAGAGATTCTCCAAGTGCAGGTGGCGAGGCAGGAGGGCTGGGACAGGAGGACAGCCCGCCTTGGCGGCTTCTTCCTCCCATTCTCTCCCCCTGCCTCAGACAGTCCACGGAGGTACCCGTTACCAGGTGTGAGGAGCAAGTGGGGACTCAGGCTGCAGCTAGACAGTGCCAGGAAGCTGGAAGGACCCAGGAGGACAGGAGAGCTGACTGTGACCTCGGTGTGCCACAGCAGGTCACCAAACTGGAAAAACCAAGGGCATATTAAAAAGTCCGGATTGCCCTTCAGAGTGAATAGAGTTTACAATTCAAATTCAAACTCAGAACTAGTCTTGAGATCTCGAGTTAGTATTGATCATAAGTTAAGTGCCACAGAAAATATTTATGTTACATAGAACAGAAAAGGGAATATTCCTGTGATCCCAGAAATTTGGGAGGCTGAGGTAAGAGGATTGCAAGTTTGAGCCCGGTCTGGTCTACTGAGCAGTTTACTGAGACCCTGTCTCAAAATAAAAAATAAAAAATAAATTTAAAAGATCTGGGGATATAGCTCAATGCAACTATATCGAACTGAGGTTCAATCCCTAGTGCCACCAGAAAAGAAAAATAAAAAACTCTGAAAATATTCACAAATAAGAATAATCAAGCAAATACAGTGAAAATTCAAATAAGGGTAAAAATCAAAGGATATAAAAATTCACAGCCTAGAAAATAGCTTTACTCTAACCAGTTCTTATGCATCTTTTTCCTACCACCTGTACAGAGGAACAAATCGTGTCAGCTTGCTCTCAGGTGAGAGAAGAGCTGATGCCTCATGGAGACAGGCACCAGGCAGGAGAGAGCCCATGTCGCCGAGATGGGCTGTCCTGACCTCCCGTTTCTCACTGACCAAAAAGCCACTGAAGAGGTGAAAAAGCAATCTCATCCCAAATTCTTTTTCTGAAATTTAATTCTGTTTGGTTTTGTTCTTAATGTAGAAGGGTGAAATTTTTTAAGAAAAAGAAAAATAGTAAAGAGCCCAAACATTAGTTGCACAAAAGTAAAATAATGGACCAGATTTTCCTTGAATTTCAATCTCTCCTGCAATAGATAAAGACATGAAGGAACAATTTTGAACACTAAGTACATGCCAGGCAAGTGCTAAGATAGTGTTTTTTGTTTTGTTTTGGTGCCAGGGATCGAACTCCATCTTGTGCTTGGTAGGCAAGCACTTAAACCACTGAACTAAATCCCCAGCCAAGCTAGTGTTATATTACAAATGAATAAGGAAAAGGAGAAAGAGAAGTTAGGCATCCTAGCTGGAGCCCCAGTGCTGGGAAGCACCACGGGCGTTCTGGAATCGAGGTCTACTGGGCTTGAGGTGGTGCTTTAACCACTGTGCATTACGGCCTCAGGTTTAACAATAGCTTTGGTTCTGTGGAGGCAGGAGGAAACACTACCAACACGCTCCCTGCTTTCTGAGGTTCGCAGCCGTGTGGATAACTATGACCACTAAACACGCAATCGGAAGAGAGAGAGAAACTCTGTGATGAAGAAAGCACAGGAGGATTTTGAAATACATAGAAGTGGCTCCTAATGCTGAAACCCTTGCCAATCTGGCACCATTTAGCTCAACAGATTAGAGAGGATCTAATCAGAGCAAATCCACAAGCCAGAGAATTGCAACAGGAAGAACCTGGACTAGAAACCACAGGCTTACACAGAAGCAGCTTTATCCACCATGGGACATTACTCTTGTGCAGTAAACAATTAACTTTACCCAAAGAAAGGTCTGACATTTGCTCTGAGCTTGTGGCAGGTGGTATCTAAGCCCTTGGAATATCTCATCTGATAAAAGGTCTTTGCTTGCCTGGATGCCTTGGGCCACACTAGACAAGTAACAGTGTGACTTAGGCGTCTATGTGTGGGGTGTGGGCCTCAAGGCATCAGCTCAGTCTTTGAAAGGACCAGAGACTAGAAGCAGCCCTTTGGGCAGTCGCCCTGTGTGACAAACTCCCAATAACAACTCTGGATGGCGAGGCTCAGGGAGTCTGTGCACACTGTTACACTCTGCTGCCAGGGTGTCATAGGTACTTCCCACTTTGGTTGGACACAATACTCAATACCCACATTTTAAAGGAAAAAGGGGTTTATTTTGGCTTATGGTTTGTAGAGGTTTTTGTCTGTAGTAAGCTGTTGCCAAGACAGGGTGACATGGCAGAGGAGGCTTGCTCATGGCATGGCATAAAGGAAGCAGAAAGAGATCAAAAGGGGAGGGAGGGAGACAGACACTTCCAGGCTACGCCCTCAGGGACCCACCTTCTCCAACCAGGCTTCACTTTCCAAAATCACTTTAGCTATAAACTCATCACTGATGAGTATCGAGTCCCCATGGTCAAATCCCCTCCCAAAAGCCCCACCTATGAGCACATAAAGCTTTGGGGAGACATCTAGATACAAACCATAACACCAGGACAAGTCAGCACTGTCCACCATCCCCAGCAAGGGGGAAACTAGAAGCTCACAAGTGGAGCTGCCCTGGCCTCGGGTCCACACCTCTTTCTCTTGGCTGATGCTATTCTGTGTCTTTTCACTTAACTGTGGATATAACAGCTTTCGACGAACTCTCTGAGTCCCTCTAGAGAATTATTGAATTAAGAGTGGACTTTCAGATTCCTGAACTTGCTACTGGCATTGGAGATGAGAATAATCTTGTGAAATTCTGTAACTTAGCAGTTCCCATTACTAATTCTGGAAAAGTCAGATGACATTTCTAGTCTTCAGTTAACTCATCTGGAAAATGGAAACATAATCATATCTTAGCTGATGATCCTCATGTGAGGAATAATACAAAAGATAATACAACTGAAACAATGTATTCAAAAACATTTTGTGAACCATAAAACAATGAAGCATTATTATAATTGCCATATGCTCTCTGCTACCAGGTGAAAGTGCAAGTTTTAGGAAGGATATAGGTTATCAGTTCAGTAGAGATTCACAGTTCAATCCAGCCTCTGGTGCCCACTGGATATAGCTTTGATTTCCTTGTCTACTAAGCCTTTTGGCTTTGGGCAGCCTATTTACTCTCTAAGCTTCACATTCCTCATCTATAAATTAGAAATGATATTTAGTTCACATAGTTGTTTTAAGAATTAAGGAAGATTCTAAGTACTTAACACACGTAGTTATTATTTTACTATCATTAATCCATTGTCTAACTAGCTGTGGGAGTGAGGGTGGGGATAAAAACTGGCATATTTTTGTATCAAACAACATATCATTTGCTCTTCGCTTTGTATTATTACCATAGTATTGATTCATAAATTACTGTTTTAGAATATTAAGTAGTTACCTCTATTAACAGAGTTAATATAGTTTCAAAACTTTCAAAAATTACCACCTAATGAAGATTGCATTTTATATATCATTTTGGTTTTATTTAAACACAAACATTAATTGATTGGTTGTTGATTGATTGATTGCATTACTAATACTTCTCTTCATTCACTAATGATTATAAATGGACTTTTAAAGGAACCCATAAAATCATATAATAAAAATAGGCATAAAAATAGAACAAGATTGGGAAAAGTAGTACAACGCTAGAAGAATAACTTTAAAACCATCCCAGGACTTCACCATTTTTCACTCTCCTCTCTTGAAAGCAACTTCCTTTCACTATTCCCTACCCTTTGGAGTCTCTCCTTCCCTGGGATAATTTCTACAAGCCCTTTCATGCATGTCTTCCCTTTTTCCAATATTGACTACTTCTATTAGTTGGCATCCTGCCATGCCAGGCAGATTCTCATGTCTCACAGTCTAACTTGTTGACCAATCAGCACAGAGGTGTGGGAAGGATATCCAAGACACTTTCTTCAATGACAAGCAGTCCACTGATAAAACTTTTAGTGAGTTGAAATTGGGATGAAACATATTTTGATATAACTTCTAAGACAGTTTATCAAAATGTGGGACTTTAAGCTTTGATTTGGGTTTTAATTACTAAAAACATGTGAAAGAGTGTACTACAAACTGGCCATTCAATACCACTACAATTTTACCTGCCTTACAATTATTTGTGACACTATATTTTGTGTTGTTCTCTGGTATTTTTACATTATTTTTTCCTATTGATTAAAAACATTGGATCATTGAAGAAAATTGGCATATGCATAATGCTCTTAAGAAGCAATTAAAATATTACTCACAATTCCATCACCCAAGAGGAGCACTTTGTCATGTTTTGATATGATTCCTTCCAGAACACTCAGATTCCTTTTATTCACCTACCTCCGATTAAAGTAAATTCAGATTTGTGCTTCAATTTTTTTTTTCATTTGCTAGTCATTATATCATCTAATTGGATAGGGTTTCTCTTGAAAGAAATGTCCCATATCAGCAAAAAGGGAAGACATTGCCTCCATCATCATAGTCTGGAGGAGAAAAATAGAAGTCTGTGTTTCTGGATGCTTAAGATAGCAGTCACCTGTTTCCATCACAATCCAGACAAATTGGTAAGAGCTGTCCCCAGAGCAAATGACTGTGAAGGTGGAGAAGAATAGGACCAAGTCAGTAGAGGCGAACCTACAGCACGCGTGCTGCAGCCCCCTGTTGGTTATCATTGAAAGCTCTAAAAGGTTCACCATCACTGGACTAAGTCCTAGCCCTTCATAAGTGAACCCCAGCACCCATTACCAGTGATGGTGAACTTTTTAGAGCTTTCAGTGATACAAACATCTCACTGTGGCACGTGTGTCATAGGTTCGGCACCACTGTTTTAGAGGCTCTCTAGCTGAAAGTGCTTAGGCTGAGTCCAGAGGAATGATGACCAGTGATTTTTTTCACGAGAGCAGTATTCAAGGGCTTGTTCACAAGGTCCAGATGTCTGCACGAAGTGGTCTGAGCCTAAGAGCAGGCAGAGATGTCAGCAGATTGTCGGGTCACCAGATATGAGTTCACCCCAAGTTCATTTTCTGGGGGAAAAGGCACCAAGGCTGTTAGGCGTATCATCTCTGGCAGCAAAACAAAATGGATCGGATTTCTCCGTTTCCTGGTGATCTTAACAAGGGTAGATTATGGGCAAATCACAGTGAAAAAATAATATTTTCATATTAGAAAATGAACATTAGAGGGCCTATTTCAGCACAATGGGGTAGATGGTTCACAGGTTCCTCCAGCACAAGATGCCTGAGGGCTACCATGGAGGAGACCAATCACAGATGGGGCAGGGCTCAGAAGGAAAGAGGACTCATAACGGAGTTTCCCAAAACAACAGTAAGCACAAGTTAATCCTTTTCCAGTATAACACTGTTTAAGGGATTTGGCCTCTCCTCTGCTCAGATAAGAGAGCCCACTCTGTGCCTCTGCAACAGCTCGTACCTCCCATTGAGAAAAGGATTTGAGGATTAAAAAGATTTCAGAAAGGGCCAAATTATAATTAATATGGTCTGTTTTTTGCAGTAAGTTTTTAAAGAAACAAAATGACCAACAGAAATAAAAATCTATCAACAGTATTAATATAAACTCAATATATTATTAACTGAAACCCTTGGCTCATTCAAGTGAAGATACATGACACATAGTTCGATACGTACCATATGAAAATTAGGCAATCCCAACTCCATGTGTGTCCAAAGCTTTGCAACTCAAATCACAGAGTGTTAAATGTTCAGTTTTATTTTAAATTACTAAATAATGTGAGCGTAATCCTACACTTACTTCATACTCCAGTCCTGGTTCCCACCTGAATCTGATTCTTGTCCACCCTTGGAACCTTCCCAGCTTCCACTTCTGTCCCTACGCTAATCCAGCCTTGAGCCTCAAGTTAGTAACTTGATGACTTTGAAAAAGTGAAAGTAAAATCTTGTCTTCCTAGCATCATGAGCCAGGAGTAAATGTAAAATAGCACATACCTCATGACTATAGCTACTGGGTGTTCTCAATTCTATTTTACTTGTTGGAAGATCCAAATTGGTAGAAATATATCATGCTAGACATAGACTCAAGTTCATAAGTGAGATATAGTGATAATAAATATTAAAAATATAAAAAGATCTACCTTGGAATATTAAGTATGAAGCACTGACTAGAGTCAAATATAGAAACTGACACTCAGCCATGTGTTCTGACTGGAATTATTGTTCAACTCTGAACAGCTTGGAGAACTGAGAATCTCTCAGATATGGGCATGCCATAATGGACAGTGCTGGATGTATGTCACTTGACGCTTTATAGTCAAGCATTCTAGCTCTATCAGGGCCCGGTTGTAGCCGCAAGCTGGTTCTCAGAAGGTATATAATTCTCCCCTGCAAATGGGATGGCCTTGCTCTAAAACCCTGAGTATATGCACTTACCCTCCTACCGGGAGAGTTCCTTGCCATATTGGGACTTTCCCCTCCCTGACATCTTCCACTCCATGGGGTCTCCCAAATCACATGGCCCCAGCAGCAGGGCTGCTTGCACTGAAGCCTATATTTGCTGCAGAGCCCATTCCTGTTTTGAGACAGCTCAAAGTTGGCAGGCTTCTGCGTGACTTAGAATGTGGGCTGAAAAAGTTTTCTTAGTTGTAGAATGGTCGCTTCAGAATCTCAAATGACTCACCAAGTACTGTGCTTCCCTCTTTTTGGTACGGATGCAAGATTTGTAATTGGTTTTTACTCTGGAGAGTCCTGGCAGCTACTGGACCCAACTACTAGCTCCTAACTATTGAACCCTGAAGCATTTTATTGTGGTAGGTTTCTGAGTCCCCTGTGGTTTCTTTCCACCAGCGGTCTTATCAATCTAGCATATTAGTCATGTCTTGCTTATCCTGCCCATTCAGCATGATATCTTGGGATGTTCTGTGCGATGTCTAGAAAGTCTAAGTTTCCTTAGATTTTATTATGACCAAGGACAAAGGAAAAAGTTATCCTTGGACATTCCACAGTATAATGTTCTGTGGGGTGTCCAGAAAGTCTAAATTTCTTTAGATTTTATGAAGACAAAGATAAAGGAAAAAATGAACTCTGGGACAAAAGTGTAAGTGAATATTCTTGCCAGTCAAGGAATCTCCTCTCAGGCAGAAATGCCGTGATCGTAACAACTTCCCAAAGTCAGCCATTGGCTGGGAGGGGGTTGAGGAGCGTGCTGAGAGTCAGGAGGAGAGGGCAGCGGGAGGTGTCATTGACTACGCTTCACAGTGGTTGGTGCGGCACATTTCCATGGTGCTACAGTATAACTGTATTAAAGGTAATATTTATTTTTTCTGTAAGATTTTATGTATTTTCCAATTTTTCTAAAGTAGGCACTATTATCTGTGAAATCAGAAAAAAAAGATGAACAATCATATTCCTAAAGTGTTTTTGGAACCATATCATTTTACACTGAGATATCTATTACAACAGATTTTTTAAGAAGCCTCTGATCAAGAAGTCTTACAAATGGTTTAGTACCATTTTAGTCCTCTTTACAAGTTTGGAGAGATTTTTAGTGTTTTGCTATATTTTTTTTCCTGTTGACAACATATACTAGTTTTGGAAAAAATGGAATATTATGCAATTTTCTAAAAAAGTGATTAGAAATAACACCCCAAATATTAACATCCTTGGGCATATCTTAATAGTATTTTGGTGTATTTCCTGTCAAGTTTTTCTCTTACTTTCTTTCTTTAAAAAGCTGACATCAAGGGATGACTTTTTTGTATGATTTATTCCTCCTTAACCTTACTTCATTTCTTAGGGCAATTTTACCCTTGAAAGAAGTGTCACTTTCTTGGAGGAAGGAAATATTGTGGGTCTGGGAGTTACGAAGGGTGGAACTCTGACCACTTCAGACACACAGAGGGACATGGAGGCCAAAGTGTGATTATTCCATTCAACACAAGGATGGCAGGACCTAAGCCAGTGCAGCTGTTGAGACTGCAGGCTTGTGTTCGGGGGATTAAATGGGGGGGGGGGGTATTGAAGTGGTAACGTGCCAAATCACTAGAAAAGAAAATAGAATCCAGACCTATAGGAAATGAGATCCTTTGTGTTTGTACCAAGGTCATGTTCACTATAGTGGGTGGATTGTACATGTAAATGTAAACATATATATATGTAGCACATTTATATATATTTGAGAAAGAAAGAAAGCTTCAAGTAGGACTTCTCACATGTACAATTAATTGCATTAATGACACACCCTGGGGATCAGGATCATAGCAAGTTGCTGGGTTAACAAGTTGTTTCATCCCCCCAAATCATCACACGACTGGGATGAGGCAGCTGCATGCTGGCAGCAAAAAAAGGCAACCAGATATTCTAGAAATTCAGTGCGGGGCTGGACGAGTAAGGCACTGGATCCTCCCGGACTTCCCATGGGAGGATCTCCTGCTGAGAAGAATGAAAACTATTCTCATGATGCCAAGAATGAAAACATTAAAAACTTTCTCTTGATCTCTTAAAATCACAAACCAGAGAGAAAAAAGCTAAAATCAAAGAATCTTTACTGTGCCTTTCAAAAGGTTTTGAAGCATGAGAGTTCCAGGTTAAACAATTTTGGCAATGTGTTGATAATTGCTGAGCTAAGCGATAACAATATTGTGGTCTCTTCATGCTTCGTATGTTTGACAATTTCCATAAATGAAGAGATTTCTGAAAAGCTGTAACAGTTTTATGACTGGATAATATTAACTCACAGGATCATCATGAACACTTTGTTCATTTTGTTTGCCAATTTATCTCCAGTGACTAGAACAATTCTGCCCCATTAAGTGATATTTTAATTAGCTATTGATATACATTAACTTCTTCAACTACAGACTGTGACTTTTAAACAGATTCCACCTATTTAGTATGTGGATGAATTTCAGGGTTGAAGCACCTTCTTAACCAAATTTGGAGTGGAGCGTGTCTGCTGCAATGACAATTCCTTCTTCCTTGTAAGAAACCTTGGTGTAGCAGTGTTGGAGTGACATGTGAGTAAGAAAAGAGAGGACTGGGTTAGGGATACTGCAGGAGGGAAAATAAAGAATCGTAAGTACTCTAGAAATAAACTGCAGGAACATGGGGCTCTTGTCTTTCATCATACTCATCTCTTACCTTCACTGTATAGAGTCCCAGTTTCTACAAAGGATCTCATGTTTTCCAAAAAGATTCTGTTTCCTAGCCAGAGTTCTCTGGAACAATTGTTGCTCCCATGGATTAGGGGTCAATGATAGTATTAGACTACTGTGTAATGTTTAATTATTATGATCCCAAGGGGAAGAAAATAACATTTAAATGTCTTCTTTGAAGTCTTTTTGGTAGAGATGCATTCTCCAAATATAAGTAATAACAGTAATTCTCATTTGCTGAGTATACTAAAGTAAGAAACCCTTCACACAAAAAAACCCAAAAAACAAAAAACAAAAAACTTTACCTAATCCTTACAGTAATCATATAGGAAAAATATTGGTCTCATTTACAGATAAGGATACTGGTATTTAAAAATTTAATGAATTAAAAGTCACACAACCAGGACTTACAAGAAGATGGTGGAGTGGTAAATAGCAGCAGATCAGAACCTCCGAGATTCAGAATACAGACATCGGAATATAACAACTTGGGGAAGAAAAGAAGGAGGGAGGTGGATCCCTAGGACCCAGGAAGGATGTGAAGGGAGAACCGGAATCCATAGGGAAAGTGAAGAGACAGACCTCAATGCAGAAAAAGGAGATGGCAAAATACACAGTCTCCCTGACTCCTGGCTCGCTGCATTAAAGAGGAGGCTCAAATATAGAGACACAGTGAAGGGAGAGGACTCCAAAGACCCCCCAGGGCAGGCAAATCCAGAGGCCTCCAGGGAGAAACACACCAGTAGAATGGAGCAGTGGATGCTATGCCCTACAACAGCTGGTGAGTAACTCCAGTCCAAGTGTCCCTGGAGAGAGTTCCTGGCCAGGTGCCATTTTAGGGAGGGGACAGCTGAGGACTCAGAGCAGCTGTGGTTGGCTTCCTCTCAGGGCTCCCAGAGTCTGGGTGAGGTACAACTTCAGGAGACATCCAGGATCAGAGAGCAGAGGTCAGGCTGGGAGGAGACAACCAGGGTGTTATAGGCTGAACAACTCAGACCCCAACAGCACAACCAGAGGCCAAGATCAGATGAACTTCTGTGGAGTTGAAAGCCCCAGAATCAGCACCCCGCCCTAATCTTACTTCGGGCTTGCTGGGATGATCCAGCACAAATCAGGGCTGTCTGACTCTTTGTCACCGGTGATGATGGAGAGACACCCTGAATTGGACACTTCCACAAAACTGTAGGCTCCAGAAGATAACCTTAGGCTTGAAATCACAGAAGAAAACCTTTTTCTCTTTGATTTTGTTTTTAATCCTTTTTTTGATTGTTCCCCCCCCCAGGAGTGTGAACATTGTTTTTAGCTTTGTTCTGCTTACTTCCTTTTTTGTTTTTTTCCCCTTCTTTCTTTCACTCCTGTCTTCTTCGCTGTTTTGTGAAGCTGAATAATCATCCTTTGTCCTTCAGCCTTGCTTCTAATCTCCTTCTCCTTTTATTTCCCTATTTTTATCCTCTTTTTCCTTTTAAATTTTTTCCAGAGAAGGTAAAAATCACTCTATTAGGGGAATATTTACAGTACATAATATTCTGATTTGTTTTAGATTTTTTTATATAACTATAAATCTTGTACCTTTGGGTAAAGGTGGCAAATTAACACTTACACAGTTTGTCATTTTCTAGACTGTGCTTGATGTTCTTACTGATGTACTGCTTCGGTAGTACATAGTTGCTGTGATCAGTTGGTCTTCCTTCTATGCCAATACTGAGATTTTCTTGGGTTCATAAACAATTCCATAGCCTAGTAACAAAGCACTGGGTGCTATGCCAAATAGGCAGTAACCTCTCATCCTTAATAAATTGAAAAGGCAGGATCTTGAGACAGACTCAAGAGCCAAAACACAAGCCAGGCATCATGGCACATGCCTGTAATCCCAGCACTAGGGAGGCTGAGGCAAGAGGATTGCTGAGAGTTCAAGGCCAGCCTGGGCTACTTAGTGAGTTCAAGGCTAGCTTGATCTACAAAGCGAGACCCTATCTCGAAAAACCAAAAAGCCAAAATCCAGCTACACCTAGAAGACATTTCTGAAAAGTAGTTATTTCTTAAGGAGGCCTGGATACTAGTAATAAAGCTACCTACCATAAGCAATTTACAAGCATCAACAAGAAAACAAATTTTTTAAAAAAAGAGAAGATGCAGAAGTAAGATGCAACTCCAGACTTCCAGCTCACCCAAGGTAAATCTAGGGGGCATTGAAGTGGAAGAAAACAAGAGCCACCCAGCTGAACTTTCTGAAGTGGTAGTAGTGGAAGTAATGAAGTAGATGAAATGTGACTCTAGAAAAAGACAAATTAGAAATAATTTCATAGATAACTAAGAAGATAAAGACCATAATGAAGGATGTGGTGAATGAATCTAAAGTAGATATAGATTTAAAAAAAAAATAGAAGAGTTCAAGAAAGTGATGGAAACCATGAGTGCCCAACATAGGAAAGAACTGGATTTCATGAAACAGATTCAAACAGATACCCAACATATTAAAAATTCTATTGAAAGTATATGCAGCAGAATCAACCAATGTGAGTACAGAATATCAGACCTAAAAGGATTGTGGTTAGCTATCATCAAATGAAAGACTTCTTAAAAATAGCATGGGCCACAAAAAATCCATTCAACAGCTCCTAGACAATGCAAAGAAGAATAACGTAAGATTTATTGGAATTAATGAAAAATCAGAAGATAGCACAAAGGACACAAAAAAACCTGTTCACAGAAGTAATGGCAAGAAATGGTCTCAATTCACCAATTAAAAGACAGACGAGCAGAATGGATCAAGAAACAAAATCGAAATTTGGCAGCATAGCAGGATACAAAGTCAAACCTTAAAAATCAACAGGATTTATGTACACAAGTAACAAACTCACTGAGAAATTACGGAAACAATACCTTGCACAATAGCACCAAAAAACTGAATTACTTACGAATCAATCTAAGAAAGGAAGTAAAAGATATTTACATAGGAAACCATAGCACTCTAAAAAATGAGATCGAAGTAGATATCAGAAAATGGAAAGACATCCCTTGTTCTTGGAGAGGCAGAAAGCAATACAATGAAAATGGCCATATTTCCAAAACTGTTATACAAATTTAATGCAATCCTGATCAAAATACCAATAGCATATCTTATAGAACTAGAGAAAATAACCTTACAATTCTTTTGGAACTAGGAGTGACCTAGAATAGCAAAAGCAATTCTGGGCAACAAAAACAAGACAGGGAGCATCATAATCCTTGACTTGGAATTATACTACAAAGCTACTGTGATAAAAATAGCATGGCCCTGGCAAAAAAAAAAAAAAAACCCTCAAAAAACGACAACAAAAAAACAGACATGAGGATCAATGGAACAGAACAGAAGTTACAGAAATAACTCCAAACACACTCAGCCAACTTATCTCTGACAAAAGGGCCAAACACCTTTACTGGAAGAAAGATAACCTCCCTAATAAATGGTGCTAGGAAAACTGGCTTTCCACATGGCAAAAATTAAACCTAGACCCATATCTCTCACTATGCACTAAACTGAACTTGAAATAGATCAAAGATCTAAATTTTAAAACAAGAACACTTAGTCTTCTGGAAGAGAGATAAAACTCCAGAAGACATAGGTGTAGGCAATAACTTTATGAATAAAACCTCAATCACACAGGAAATACTACAAAGAATTCATAACTGGGATCACATCATATTAAAAAGTTTTGCACAGCAAAAGAAACCATCAAAAGAGTGAAGAATTAACTCATAGAGTGGAAAAATTTTTTACCAGCTGTTCCTCAAAGGACTAATATCTAGAATATATAAAGAACCCCCAAAAATCACTTCCCCAAATTTAAAGACCCAGGCCAAAAATGGACATCTGAAATGATTAAACACTTCTCAGATGAAGTACAAATGGCAATTAAATATATGAAGAAATGTTAAACACCACTGGTCATTTGAGAAATGAAATTAAAATACCACTGAGATTCCATCTCACTCCAGAAAGAATGGCTATCATCAAGAAATCAACCAATACCAAATGTTGGCAAAGCTGAGAGGAAAGGGGAACTCTTCTCCTCTGTTGGTGGGAGTGTAAACTGGTATAACCAATAGTATGGAGATTCCTCAAAAATCTAAAACTAGGGGTTCCGTTTGACCCAGCTATTCCCCTTCTTGGTATCTTCTTGAAAGAGTTAAAAGCATCACACCACAAGGATATATGTACACCCATGTTTATAGCAGTACAATTTCCAATAGCTAAATCTTGGAAACAGTTCAGATACCCATCAAAGGATGAATAGGTAAAGAAAATGTGGTTTTTACACACAATGGAGTATTACTCTGCTATAAAGAAAGATAAACTTCAAACATTTTTAGGGAAATGGATGTACCTTGAGACTGTACTTTTAAGTGAAATAAATCGGACACTCATGTTTAAATATCACATTGTTTCTCTTGTGTGAGAGACTGAAAGTGTGAATAAGGACCAAAATGGATAATAGATATTGGAAATTAGGAAAAAAATTTTAAATGGGAAGTGGAACAAGGGAGGAAGGGAGAAGGGAAGGAAAAAAAAGGCAATAGAAGGAAAAAATGGAAAAATGGAAACAAGGCTTTTGTAAGTATGGAGGGGAAGAAGAATTGAAGGGAGGGGAGGAGAATGGGGGAAAAAAGAAGACTCAAGATACATTATGTACAGATACAAATCCCCTATGATGAGTGTGATCATTGTGTGTATCAAAAGAGTACCAATAAAATTAATTTTAAAAAGAAAAATAAAGAAAAACCAAACTAAAAGAAGTCACATAATCAGAAAATTATAGACTTAAATTTTACTCCAACATACATATCCTTTACTACTTACAAATGGAAAGTACCATCAGGAACCTAATCTGGATAATTGAAGAGAAAAACAACTTTCTCTTTGATTATTTGTGAAGTTCAAAAAGATACCACGGGATTTCTGAATGTATTATCGCAACAAATTAACCTTCTGTATCTGACATGATATTAACATGGAGCTTTGCAATGTTATTCTTTCATAATTTTCTCTTTGGATGTAGAAGGACAGGTCTCAGTGGAGTTATATTGGGATAAGAAGCATGTAGGATGCACAGGTTGTTATGGTTACAGATGCTGGCAGGGCTGCCAAGAATCTAATTAGCATTTTATTACTCTGTAGGCCATACAACCCAGGCAGAGGGTAGAACCTTCAAATGAGGCGAATGTGTAGAAAAGTGTAATTGTGATAAGAGGTGCTCCACGGACCATCTCTCTAACACAATAGCTGAACCTACTGAAAATTATTTTAAAATATACTTTTGAATTTCTGAAAAATATCTTAAGCATATATAAATGAAGAAACATTTATTAAAGAAAGTTTACTAAACCCACTAAAACAATGAGAGAATTTGTGGCATTTGAGCCATGAGCCGCTTCCTCAACCCCCATCCCCAGCTCAACATGACAAAAGCTCCACTTTGGGCTGTTGAAGTCAAGAACACAGGAATTCTCACCTTCTGACCTGCAGCTAGCTCCCAGGCAGGGAGGCAGGCTGCAGCATTTCCCAGTGCTCCTAGCTGTACACTGCAGATGCTATGAGCCAGGGAAGAGGGACCGAGAGGTCCAGGGCTCTCCTCCCATCCAGCTCCCACTTGTAGAGGACAAGTTTTACTAAAGGCACAATAAACCAAGACGAGCAATGCCCTAATCTCACTAGCCCCATTGCACTGGTAGAGTGGAGGGTGAATTCTAGGTGAGGCATGTGGAGAAGATCAGAAATGAGAGCTATCATCCAGCACCCTGTTGACAGAGCAGGAGAGGCAGTCGCAGAGAAGCAGGCCAGTGTCCTCAACCCTAAAACACTGCAGAACAAAAACGTGAAAACATTTATCATGAAAATGTTCAACTAAAGAAAAGTAGCATTAAAGAAATAAAAAATAATGCCCCATACAATAGACAATATCAATAGATACAAAAGTAATTGAAAATAATCAATCAAAATCCTAGAATTGTAAAGTACAATAGCTGAAATTTAAAAATGTACTGGAAGAGCTCAACAGTATGTTTATGCTGGTAGAAAAAAGAAACAGTGAACTAGAAGCTAGCTCAATAGAGATTATGTAGCCCAAGAAACAGAGACAAAAAAGACTGAAGATAGAGTTTCAGAGAAATGTAGGACACCATTAAGCACAACATACGTGAAATAAGAATACCAGAAACAGTAGAAAGGAATGGGAGAAGAAGACTATTGGAAGAAACAATGGCTGAAAACTTCATAAATTTGATCAAAGTCCTTCATCTACACATCTAAGAAATTCAAAATTTCCAGGAGGCTAAATACAAAGAGACCCATATCCAGACACATCATAACAAGCAAAAGCCAATGACAAAGAGATAAATCTTGAAGCAACAAGATAAAAACGACTCCTCACATGCAAGTGAGGAGTTCCCATCAGAAACAATGATAGACGGGGCATGGTGGCTCACGCCTGTAATCCCAGCTTTTGGGAGATTGAGGCAGGAGGATCTCTGTGAGTTCAAGGCCAGCCTGGGCTACATAGTGAGTTCAAAGCCAGCCTAAACTACATAACAAGACCCTGTCTCAAGAAAAGAAAAGAAAAGGAAAGAAAAGAAAAGAAAGGAAAAGAAAAGAAAAGAAAAGAAAAGAAGAAAGAAAGAAAGAAAGAAAGAAAGAAAGAAAGAAAGAAAGAAAGAAAGAAAAGAAAAGAAAAGAAAAGAAAAGAAAAGAAAAGAAAAGAAAAGGAACAATGACAGCCAGGAATAAAAATATATTGCTAAATTTGTAACGTATAAATGCAATATATTAAAAAAAAAAGCACAAAAGGGAAAAGAAAACAGATGTTACATAACCTAGACATAGATGCTAAAATATTAAAATATATATGAAAATAATGCAAACATCACTAAAGGAACAAAAATACTACACTAAAATATTCACTGAAAAGAAAGTAGTAAAAGAGCACAAAGCAAAAATTAGAATGTCAGATGTAAATCCAACAACATCATGACTTTAAATGTGAATGGACTAAACAATCCAATCAAAAGACAGAGGAAAACCCAACATCCAATTATATGCCGTCTATAGTAATGATACATAATGATGTTTTGATCAAAATGAATTGCAAGAAACAAGAAATGAATTACATACATAATGGTAATCCCATAAAATTATATCACCTAGTGATGTCATTGCACCTTAGGTTGTACAAGAATATTCTATGATGTTTGTAAAACAATAAAATCATATGATGTGTTTCTCAGAATTCATTTCCCTCATTAAGTGATGCATGACTGTAAAACAAAAAATTTTACTAGAGATAAATTAGACATTGTGTATTGATATAAAGGTAAATTCATCAAGAAGAAAGAACAATTATAAACATATACATACCTAACAGATGAGACCAAAATACAGAAAAAGTGAAGAATTGAAAGTGAAAAAGTGAAAGAATTGAAAGGAGAGATAGACAATTCCACAAGAATAAAGACTTTAATATCTTATTTTCAGTAATGTATATAACCCAAGAGAATTGAAACCTATGTTCACCTAATATCATACCAGCATTCATTATCTAATAGCCATAAAAGGAAAACAATCCAAGTGGTTATCAATGGATGAATGGATGGATACACAAGATGTGGTATATTCAAACAATGTAATATTATTCAGCCTTTAAAAGGAATGAATGTCAATATCTACCACAACATGGATAAAGCTCGAAAGTGTCATGCTAAGTTTAAAAAGGTCAGTAACAAAAGACCATTCACATATACTGCATTATCTTGTTTGTGTGGGTTGTTCAAAATATGCAAATTCATAGGGACAGAAAGTGGGTAAGTGGTTTCCAGGGATGGAGAAAGGTGGGATTGGAGCAGACTGCTAACTGGTATGCAGTTTCTTTTTGGGATGATGGAAATATTCTGGAACTAGATTGTGGTGATAGTTGTGCAATACAATGAATGTACTAAACAACACTGAATTGTGCACTATTATGTGGATTATATCTCAGTAACACGAAGAGGAGGAGAAGGAGGATGAAAGAAAGACGCAAGCATTTACTCAAGGAAAGCTAGAGGAAGAGAGAGTCTTAAGGAGGTGCGGGTTGTCAGAAGTGTGGAAGTTTCTCAGAGTACAAGTTAGATGGGATTCGCAAAGATCCTCTTGAATTCAGGGACAAATGGAAAGATTTTGTTGTGGAAAAAGGGATAATGATAATGTTATGTACTATATGTTTGTGTCCTCCCCAAATTCACATGTTAAAGCCCTAAACCCAAATGAATTTTGACATGGGCCGTTTGGGAGGTAATTAAGTCATGAGATTTTAGCGCCCATGAATGTGGTTAGTGCGCCTGTAAGAAGAGATGTGATCCTTCTCTTACCATGTAAAAATGCAGCAGAAGGCCTCCATTGCAAACTGGGAATAAGGCTCTCAGCAAGAGCCAAAACGGCTAGCACACTGATCTTCACTCTTGCAACTCCAAGAACTGCAAGAAATACATTTCTATCAAGATACCCAGTATATATGATACCATTATCAGAGTAGCCAAAACTGATTAAAATACAGTAATAACTGGATGAGAAAGAAAGCCAGAGAGTGCTCTCCTTTTTAGTGACGAGACAGGTTTAGGTAGTTATGGAGAGGCAATTCTTCATGTGTCTCTCTCATCTCTACCTGCCTTGCAGAAGCACTAACCGTCTTTGTTCAGAACGACCTCTTCAAGAGTGTGTGTATAGTAGACAGTCTTGAGAAATAGAGATATTTTCCTTGGAGTAAAGGAAAGATTTATTTGCTTTCCAGTAAAAAATATAATGTTTATTTCTGGCAAAGCCCAGGCAGGCTCATTATAGAACATCCAGGCTCCCTAAGTTTGGGGTTCCTTTCTTATAACATACACTGTTACTTCTGCGGTTGTCACCTGACCCTCTTTATATTGTCTTGTAGGAACTGAGATTCAGGGAACCAAAGTTAATGTGCTGGTACTTATGTTACATGCTGTGCTATAAATAATAGCTATTTGTCCCGAAAAATAGCTAAAACAGCTCAACAGATCAACAGGAAACAGAGGACTTGAACAACACTGTAAACCAACTAGACCTAATAGATGATCTTTTGGACACTTCACCCAACAACAGCAGAATATACATTCTTCTCAAGTACCCACGAAACTTTTTCTAGTATAAACCATGTGCTAGGCCATATAACAAGTTTCAATAAATTTAAAAAGATTAAAATAATTTAAAATATGTTCTCTAATCACAAATGAAATTAGAAATCCAATAGAAAAATTTGGAAATTCACTAATAGGTGGGAATTAAGCAACACAGTTCTAAATAATCAATGGATCGAAGAAGAAATCATAAGGGAAATTTAAAAATATTTTAAAATGAATGGAAATGAAGACACAATATACCAAAATGTATTGAATACCAGAAAAGTAGTGTATAAAGGAAAATTTGTAGCTATAAAGACCTATATGAAAAAAGAAATAAGCTGGATGTGGTGGTGCACACCTGTAATCCCAGCACATGGGAGGCTGAAGCAGGAGGATTGCTGTGAATTCAAGGCCAGGCCAAGATACATAGGAAACTCAAACCCAGCCTGGACTACACAGCGAGACTCTGTCTCAAGAAAAAGAAAGAAAGAAAGAATTCATATCAATAGCCTAACCTTCAATCTCAAGACACAGACGAATAAATTAAACCTAAAGCAAGAAAAAGAAAAATAAGTAATTAATATGAGAGTGGAAATTTATGAAAGCAAATAGAAAAACAATACAGAATATTAAAAAATCCAAAAATTAATTCTTTGAAAAAAGTTAACAAAATAGACAAATCTTTAGCTAATCAAGAGAAAGAAAACACTGAAATTCTTAACATCAGAAGAGGATATCACTATTGATCCTAGAGAAACAAAAGAAAATATGCATCTGAATAGGGTTGTCAACTTTTCCAAAGTAAAAGTGAACACAACATTCCTGTATGCCAGCATTAGTCTACATGATCCCTACATGGGAAAACTATTTCCTAAAGCATCAGGAAATCTCTAGGGTTAGTAATGTTAAAATTGCTTGTACCTCTTGCCAACGCAGTCAAGATGCCACAGCCCATCTGCCCAAGATGTTCCCATCTTCCATAGGAAAAAAGAACTTGGTGATCACTAAGACTTGGAGAGAGTCAAAATTAAAGCAAAAAATAGTAACATTGCAGCAATCATACAAAAATAAAACATCATTAATTTATAATTATTATTTCGAGGACAGTAGCAATTGAAACAGTGAACCACTCGTGCCACCACTGATGATACAGATAAGATGGTTCAGTTAGTCTGGAAATTATGGAAATTCTGATCTTTGTGTCCATCAGGCACAATGAGAATTTTATAGCATCAAGTGGCAGCTAGATGCCTTACACATAACTCTTCAGTAAACTCTAGCAAGAAGTTAGTTTTTTTATTATGACCGCACAAATTAGGTACACCCAAGTATTTACTTAGTGAAGTAAGTGGGGACTGTAAGAATAAAAGACTTTCATGAAAAGGAATCTCAAAGCCCAGTAGTGATTGGTAAATCTTGTTTTAAGAAGCTGTGATAGTTAATAGTGGTGTTAATTTGAATAAGAACTGCCTAGCCAATTAATACAGTTTTGGGTGTGACTGGATGACCTATTTACTGAAGAGGGAAGACCCACCCTGGATGTGGGTACCACCAACCAATAGTTTTCTTCCCACATTAAAAATGTACATGAGTGGGGCTGGGGATTTAGCTCAGTAGTTAGAGCACTTGCCTACCAAGCACAAGGCCCTGAGTTCGATCTCTGGCACACACACACACAAAAATGTACAGGGGTAATGAGATTTATTGCACATAAGAACATTACTTGGACACAATGTGGACGCAAGCATGTAGAGCAATGTAAAAGTTCTGGAAACCTTTGCTCTGTTACTATTGAACACACTGTGCTTCTGAGGAAATAGGATTTGCCTCTAATTTGACACACTGTCTGAACTGGTTTTGCAGGTTAGCATTTTACAAAGAATTTTATATCCATCCACAAGCGTTCCACCAATCAATGAGCAGGGATATTTTCTCAAAGTACATTATTACTGGCCAATCCCAAGAGAGAAGATGAATATTATATTTTCCTTTTCAGTCATCGCTCTGTAGGGTTCTGTTTTTGTTTTTTTGTTTTGTTTTGTTTTATTTTGACAAAATTTGAGAAAGGAACAATTCTTGGAAAAAAATAAATCCCAAGGCGATGATAAGCAAGGTTTTATACTTACGTCCTCAAGGAGCAAAAATTAGAATGTAGGTTACTTGACACGAAAGTTGCTAGAATGTATAAATAATAATAATAAATTTATCTTAAATGTTAGGGTATGGTTCTTAAAAAAGAAAACTGTCATGATGAACTAGAATTAATTCATTCATTTGTTAACTTATTTAAGAACTAGTTCTGTTACTTGCCAGGAATATAATACTGAGCATTAGTAAAAATAAATCAAAATGCGTTTTACAAAAGTTACTTGCAAGTATTAAGTCACAAATACTCTTTAAAGAAGGCAGAATATGTTTTGTATTTTTCAATTCTTTGGAGAACTTTAGATATAGTCTTATCTGAATTTACTCCAATAAGTAAAATAGTTATAAATCTGATTTGGCATGTAGATTTAGAATGATGTTAGTATCAATTTTTAGAAATAAAATGTGCAAGGGAGCAAGCCAAAAGAAATGGTCCTTTTGGTTTTTCCTGAAGTGTGGTTTTCAGCATCTCTTAAGAAGGGAATGCAAATTGTTTAGTCCAGTCAGAAGGGGAAAAATCTATACACGAAACCCATCAAAACCATCAGCCGTCATGAGAACATTTGTTTGCCTGGAGACTACAAAAATTTTCTCTGAATGTCCTCATTCAGGAAGCTGTACATTTCATTAGTTTAGACTTTAAGGAGAAGATTAATCCAATCATCTACAGTCTGAATGTTATGTCCCATTAACCATGGATAAGCATTAACTAAGAGAAAGATTTGATGTCAAAATCTACTCTATTAAAACTGGAACTGAAAAGTATAACAATAAAAACCGCAGGCTTTCTTAGCACAGTGTTGTGTCTGTTGAAATCCTCACAGAACCCACTCAGGATCCATGGTGTCAGAATGCCCGGCTTTTGTCTGTAGCAGGGCACATTCATGTGTGAGGGCACGCACAGGGAGTGCTCGCCAAGGGCCCATCTGGCAACCAATCATAGGGTGAAATGGAGATTAGCTCAGCACTTGTTCTGCTAGCTCTGTTGGCATGCTGAGATATTATGTCCTTTATTCATGGATTCTGTGGGGGAAATTGAGGGTAACATTCACAAGAATTGAATTCCAAGTATTTGAAAAAGCATGAGCGTTCAGTACAGTTTCTAAGAGCCCTGGTCTTTCTGAGTGTTTCAATGGTGCTAGTAATTGTGAATCTCATCTCAGCAGCCCGTAGCCAGAGGCTCCACAAAGGGAGAGAATGATCTTCTGGAAGGCTCTTTTGTATCACATCTTCTGAATGTACATGGGCTCTGCCAGATTATTTGATTCATCTCTCAAATTTAAACTTAGACTGTTAAAAGTTCTAATACAAATTCATGCATTTAGAAAAGTTCTTTGTATGTTGGTACATACTTTAAATTTCTCATAAATATTTTATTTTTACCAAGGTTTATTTCTAGATATTTTATTTTTTGTGTTATCAAAAATGGTATTTAAGGGCTGGGGATTTAGCCCAGTGGTTAGAGTGCTTGCCTTGCAAGCACAAAGCCCTGAGTTTGATCCCCAGCACCAAAAAAAAAAAAAAAATGGTATTTAAATTTTTACATTTTCTAATACTCATTCCTAGTATATAGGGATATAACTGACTTTTACATATTGACCTTGCAGCCACCTGTTAATAGATTTGAGGGGAGGATAACTTGGCTTTTCTAAATATACATCTGAATAATGACAATTTTATTACTCTCTTTCTAAACTCTATACCTTTTATTTCTTCTTGCCATATTACACTCATGAAATTTTTGTCATATGTTCTTTAAAAATCCAAAGCATGAGATCTATTCTCTCTTTCATTATTAATTTCTAATTTTGCCATACTCATTTTGAGGAACAAAGTTTAAGCTGTCATTTCTAAGGAATTCACTAAGCCTTATTTATGGCCTGGTAAATGACTGATTTTTGCAAACATCACGTGTTTACTTCGTTCCCAGACTCACGCATTCTAACTGTGAAGGATGTGCCGTATTTTGCCTGCACCATTTTTGGGATGCTCATTTCAAGTATACGCCATGCC
>PVJO010011243.1:0-60605 GCA_004026905.1 Hystrix cristata
CCTACTGGCTCAGGAGCCAGTGAGCCCCAAGTGGGTGGTAGGAGCAAACCAGAATTGCTTTTTTCCTTTAGCTTTGTGGTCACCCTCTGGCACCTCCTATTGACAGAATATACCAGGGACCTAGCTGCCAAGCAGAGAATAGAGGAGGGATGCAAAGCTGAGTGTCACTGCTAGCTATCTAACGTAGTAGTCCATCTTAAGAGAATACTTTAAAAAGGACCTTAACCAAGTTAAGTACACCAGACACCACAATATAGAGGAAGATGAAGAGGAAAGGAAGCACCCAAGAGTATCAGTTTTGGCTTGTGTACATGGATGATAGTCTTGGAACATGTAAAGAAAGTACTGATAAAGATTCTTGACATTGAAGAGAAATGCTTTAAAACCTAAGAATCGTATGAACTTACAAGCACTGATTTCTTAGCCAAAAGTTGGATTGGGGAGACAGTCAAAATATTCAGATGAAGGGTAGGGATTCAGCTCAGTGGTTAGAGTGCTTGCCTTGCAAGCACAAGGCCCTGAGTTTGATACCCAGCCCCCCCCCCAAAAAAAAAGTATTCAGATGATTTCATTGTACTGAGTCTGCTGGGGCAATAGCTGAGAAGAATGGATTTATAGAGTAGAAAACACCATTGATCTTTTTTTGAGGGGTTGTTGGTATGGGATATATTGTGACTTGATATAACCAGAAAAACAACCAGAGGAGAAAAAATAGAAAACAAAGTAAAATTATTAGTAAACAATATAAAATGGAAGAAACAAGTTAAGTGTTTTAGTTACTCTGCTAATAATTGTGACTGAGCAAATTATCCATGCATGTAAAGATCACAGCTTTATTATTAACACACACACACAAGAGCCCTATATTATTTATATGAAGTGCAGTAAAATAATTTGTTGTAACCTTAATAAAGGTTAAAAATTAATGGATTACCAAAGCTATGCCAAACACAAAGGAAATATAAGGAAAGGTATAGTTGAAGGTTATAAGCACTAAGCAGAATACAGATGCATAATTACATAATGATCACGAGCAAGGTTTATAAAGAGAAGTCATTAACCTTTATGTGTCAATCAAAGTAGTTCAGTATATGAATGATAAGTAATGAGAAATTTAAAGACTACTTGATTTAATAAAATAAAGAAGGACGTTGTGTAAGCATTCTTTCCTATGTGTTTACTCTGGGCTTGATGGAGAGGCATGCTAAGTTTTGACATTGAGCATTCCCATAAGGACAGAGTGAGTTGGTTGGCGCGTACATGTGTGTATGTTGGGGAAGGGTAAGTCTACCTGAACCGTCTCTGCCAGTTCCATGTCTGAGACGCTCTGTGCAGCTGGAGGGTGAGAAGTTACTGTTTGGTTCAAGCTGGAAGGTCCTTTGTAATAGAAATACTGGTGTGTCTTAAAATGCTAATAATGTCTTCTTTATTGCTGGCCAGAGGTTTCCCAGGACTTGTCAGTTTACCAGTGACATAATTTCAAATATGTGTCCTGGAAAAATGTGTCCTCTTTGGAGAATGAACACAGTGCAAAACAATGTAAAAGGCATGGTTTTTATGATATGTAAATGTACTGAGATTCTTTCATAATGTAGAGTTTTTCTTTGTGGGAACCCAGTTATGTCTTTCTGGTTGCTGCCGTTTCACATGTCATTGGCTCAGAGCTGAGGCTGCTTTGGGCTGGAGACTTGTTGGAGCACTTTATGGTTTGCCCAGTGGGTGCTGATATCGTTTACTCCAGGGATGCCTGCATTTTCCCTCAAGTTTCTTTTTACTCCAGCCGAATTCATGTCTGTTTTCCTCCAGCACGTGCCTAAACAACTGCGGCAGCCATCTAGTGAATGCTGGTATAGGGGAGGATGGAAAGGGACAGGTCGTGGATACTTTCTAAGTGAATCTTTAATAGTAATAGGTCATGCATGAGCATTCTTTCCTTAATTTGTATGAATCAGAGTTTTCAAGCCCTGTTGATAGGGTTCAGTTTAAATGGTGGCCCTCTTTACCTCCTCCATCATTATCCAGCTGTATTTTGACTTATAATCAATGCATACTTTAAGATAAAAGGTTGATATCTTGATTTAAGATGCCCAGCAAAGAGGTAGCCATAGATCATTCCAGTGGGGGAAGACAGGAGTACTTTAGGGTACTGTGTAACATTCTCCTAGAGAGTTTGATTATGCATTGCTGAGGGAGAGTGGGTGCAGGGCCATTGCCATGTTTGTGGTAACATTTTAACTTGTGAACTAAAATCAGAGTTCTTTTCAATTATAAGTGAAGTAGGAGAAAATAGTTGCTAAGAAGAAGGAAATGCAAGGCAGATAGTGTTTTATTCACAATCAAGAATTGAACTAAGAACTTCAGGGACAAAATCATATACAGTGTGTAAATGGGAGATGAAACTCTTTAGGATTATGACTAAGGACAATCCTCAGTTATTTTTAAACTTTTAGTTTGGGACAGAGTATTTTTCTTTTTGCATCATTTTGAAGGTATACAGGCAGATGTTCAGATTGTGACACAATTTTATTGTGGATTACTGTTTTATACTGTTCTTGTAGAAAAGAAGGTGTGCTAGTTAGCTTTCCATAACTACTGCAAATACCTAAGATAATAAACTTATATAGAGAAAAGGTGTACTTTGGCTTACAGTTTTGGAGGCTTATTTATCATTGGTTGGCCCTATTGTTTTGGGCCTGTGGAAAGTCAGTAGTACATCATGGTGTGAGCATGTGGCAGAGCAAGTCTGCTTATCTAATCAACCAGGAAGCAAAAGGGAAGAAGAGGAAGGGGCTAAGGTCCTAGTACTGTCTTCAGAGGCACACCCCCACTGACTTAAAGACCTCCCACTATGCCATATCTCTGGAAAGTTCCACCGTTTCCTTACAGTACCACCCTGGGGACCAAGCCTTTAACACATGGAACATTTGGGGACATTCAAGACCCATGATATAGCAAATTACTATACTTTATTAAATTCTGTTTTAAATGATATTTACAGAGAAATCTAAATCACCTCTTGGTTATTTTCAGAACCAGTTCATAATGCTGGTCAAGTGCCATTGCTCCAACCTATTTATGCCAAAGATTGGAATTTTTTGAATTTTTGCATGGAATTCATATATGTTACCTAGAAAAACTCAGGGAAAAAAGAATTAGAAGAGAACACATTTTTTTTACATTCCATTGTTAACTGTGTTCCAAAAATGGATAACTAGTCATTTAAGGGTTAATACCTGGCTGGTTTGCTAGATTACAGATTATTCAGCTAAGACAGTGCTGTTTGTTGCTGAATTGCCATTTTATAAAGAACATTGGCCAGATTATTGTTACATAAAGAATACTTGTATTTCATAATCTTTTAAAAAATATGCTCATACTTTATTATTTCAAATATATATTTACTGAGTACTTCCCAAGAGCCTGGCACTGTTTAGTGTCTGGTTACAGCAGTGCTTAGGACAGAGCCCCTACCGTATGCCTCTGATGTTCTCTAATGGCATGTGTATGTATTTTGTAAGAATGAGGTGTTGAAGAATGCAGATACTGACCGAGTTTAATTCCGGCCACATCCCTCACTGGCTTTGTGACATTCAGTAAATTACTTATAAGTTTGTAAACCTCAATTTTATGTAATTTCTCTGGGCCTCAGCATCTCATCTGAAATATAATAATTTGTTCATTCAGGTTGTGAGGATTAAATGAGTTATACCTGTAATGTGCTTCAAACTGTACCTGGCACAAAGTAAGCACAATAAAATGTTAGTTCTTATCTGTCACAATACAGATATTATATCTGCATTTAACATGACTGTATCAATGTACGTTCATGTTTCTATATTTGTATTGGGTATCAATGTACAATTCTTCTAGGATTTGAAATAATTTGAACTGAGACGTTTTAAGCTTGGTGTGTACTTTTAATTTTGTGAAGTCTTATAAGTGGAAAGCTGTATACTTGTTCTGTCATTATTTTTAATAGTTTAATAATTAACTCATTGAATTACCCAGCTCAGCTTTCTGTTTGAAAATGAATGGTAAACAATGTTTTGAATGCTAGTTCAGCGTGTTCTGACAAAGTATGATGTATTAAAATAAAATTTATCATTAGCATTCAAAAATGACCGTTCAGGTTGCAGTTGCTCATTTTTCTTTTCTAGTGTTTGAAACAGACTTTTTGAGTCAAGCACGTTGCAATATTTTGCACATATTATCTGTGTATATGGCAGTAGTTCAATTTTAGATAAATCATTTAGTCAGATCACTTTATCTCTAACAACTGCAATTTCCCCTTTATTCTTACCCATCGTCTGAGGTTCTTGTCAACTTTCTTTCAGTAGTATAATGGCCTTATATATTAAATTATAAAGTAATTTTCTAATTTAGAATTGTATAGAATCACTTATGTGTCAGTCTACATGAAGATAAATCTGAATATTTGCGAGTGGCCAAGTGAACAGCGTCCGCATTCAGATAAACGTTTGGGGTATTGAAATCCAAACTACTTCAGGAAAGGGCTGATAATAATAATTTAAGACTCTAGCAAACTCTGACTTGATCTACTAAAAACAAATAAAAAAGAACATATTTTAGCTATGCATAATACAAGATTTCAAAACACTTTTGTGGTCACAAGATGAGCGATATCATGGAAACTAACTCTCGTAGGGGGTTATTCCTTAGAGCAGTAGCGGCGAACCTACAGCACGCACGCTGCGGGGGGCTGTTTGTTACCGCTGAAAGGTTCCTCATCACCGCCTCAGATAGGTCTTTCAAGAAATGTGGCTTGGAAAGTAGATCAGGGTGCTTCCTGCCTTGGAGGATGTCCTGGTTTTTCTTATTTTAAAAATAAGAAATTGCAGTGCTTCCCCCTTGAAGCACGGCAGAGTTGAAGATAGAAGAAAATGCCTAGCTAAAGTTATCTTTAAAATTTTCCTTCTCCTTTCTTAAAACTTTTAAATTCTTCAGAATGAAATAATGCTAGTTTTGAGCAAGACTGAAATACATAGATGTAGACTTTATAGCAGACATGTATGTGAGTTGAATGTATATGAGTAGCTTTTTTAATTTAAAAGGACATGTAATAATACTAATTATAGGAGATTTGGCTGGTCTTTATAAATTCTTTTTGTTAGTATATCTCACCTGATTGAGAATAATACCGAGATAAATAGCTAAGTTGCTAGGTCTTGAAGTATAAGGCCAGCACCAACTAGTATATTTGTTTCATTAAGCTTAGGCAAGCTATCCAATTACTTAATGCAAATAAGAAAAGTTTACACTAAACTCTACTTCTTTGCTTAAAACTCTAGAGAATTTAAATGAGGAGAAATATGTATTTAAAAGAAGGAATTTCAAATGAAACTTAAATCAGGAGCTTAATGTGGAAAAATATTAGACTAGGAGATCTGAAATAATAAGTAGGAAATGCCAATAAATAAAAAAGGGAATGTATTCACTCAACTACTTGGTATATTTCATTTTGTTTTGGGATAATTCTTAAATCTTTGCAAACCCAAGTTAATAATGAAACACCATCTCTTCCCATGCCTTCTTTTCACATAACAGGGCAAGTCAAACGCTACCTTTCGTTGCCAGTGACAGCGTCACTATTCTTTGCCCGGGGAGTATTTGAGAAATAGTGTTTGCTTCTGATGTCTTAACTCTACCATTGGGGCAGTAGTGTTCACAGAGATTCAGGAAGCAGGATCATTTCATGTGGCTCAAAGAAAAATTGGTTGACCACACACACATCTACTTTTCATAGGTGCTCATTAAATAGCTTGATGGGATATAAAACCAAGGGATCACAGAGGAAGTTCTAAAAAGAATTGGGAACTTTTGGACATACACTTTTCTTTATAAAGTGGTTACAGAAAGATGAAGCTTATTATAGGAAAATGTGCTGTAAATGCATTTTTGTGGGGGGGATTGAGGAAAAGGAGGAGAGTACAATTTAGAAGTTTTGAATCTGTAGCTTTTACTTCTAAAGACACTGGACAAAATGAAACCTTAATTAGTATGCCATTTATCTGAAATTACCCTCCCAAATAATTTGAATGTAAACAAATTTTTTTGCAGAGATGATTTGAAGCTTCTGGTACTCTTTAAAGTCATCACAGGACTTCAGAGGAAGTTTGCTCTGGGTGCTTGTGGACCCAGTTAATGTTTCCCCTCTGCCTAACCTTTCTCATGTGGCTCGGCTAATGTCCTTTTGACATCAAGTCAAATAGCAGTCCTGTCGTAGTAGGACTACAAATATGTACTACATTATGTACCACAAATATGTACAGAAAGAAAAGGGAAGATCAGGAGATGGGAAGGAGGGAAAGGAAAAGGACCGAAAAGAGAAATTAATATATATTATGTACATGTACCAATTCCCCACAAGGAATGTAAACATGTACTACAAACATGTATGAATAAAAATTTTTTTTTAAGAAAAAAATGCATTTGTTATTTACAACTTAATCATTAAGCTTCATAAGGGAATGAACTGTGTCTGTTCACCATTATTTTCTCAATAATCAGAATAGTGATTGGAACCCAGTGATTAGCTATTGAATGAATTTGTGACTCCATTTACTCTTGTCTAGTGTACAATTTTTATTAAGTAGAACAATCTAAGAATCAGTGTAGAAATATAAGTGTCCACTGAATGAAAATTATAGTAGTATTAAAGTATGGAGATAACACCTCTCATTTATCTCTTGCCAATGCCTATTTCAAGAATTTTTTGGAGTGGAGAATAGCATGTTTAAGGTATGACATTTGTAAGATGGTTAGCTGCAGGGGGCCGTAAGATTATATAGTTCAACCTTAAGATTTTAAAGTGAAGAAAACAGATTTATTAGATTATACAGTTATATTGCTGATATGAAATGAAATTCTGTCCTGGGACCTACTGCGAAGCTCCCTGAATATACAGAATTCTGTGTCTTAAACAATCACTGCACCAGAACACACATTCTTTTAAAATAAACAGAATGTGTCCAGTTGTATTTGTAAAGATAAAGGAAAATAATTGGAACAATTAAGAAAGAAAAATAATTTTATTTTTAGTCAGTTTATGACATTCTGTGCATCTAAGAGTCAAACACAGTTAGATGCAGATGTTCTGGTGTTGAGATCTTTTGTCGTAGGTCCTATGTAGTCTGAATTATATCATATATGTCCCACGTATACCGTGGAGGCTAGGTCCTTGTAGGGTCCAGCTCGTCTTCCTAGTTGTTTCCTCAGTGCGCTGTTCTCTGAGGCTTGTTATTTTTGTCTGTGTTTAGAAATCATGCCACTCATTCATTCATACATATATGCACGCACTTGAGGGGTTTTTTTTGAGTGTTTACTATGTGGCAAGTATAGTAACAAATACTGAGGCTGCTGCAGTCAACAAAGGAGCTTATAAGCAAGTGAGAAAGGAAGAAAAGGTATTTCAAATAGAAGGGCTGCTAGAGTCAAGAGTAAGTTTTCAATTTTAGAAGTCCTTAAAGATCATAAAAATAAAGCAGAACTTCCTGTTGGCAAAATATTGGAAGAGAAGATGGAAAAGGCAAAGCTGTTATGTAGTCACAGAGTATTAAGTGAATTTAGAGATTTTCTTCTTCATTTCAGAAAATTGCTGCGTTCTCTGTATTCCTGACCCTGTAGTGGGTACTATTATTATTACCACTACGTAGCTAACGTCTTAGTCATTTTCCTCCTTGCTAGGACCCAATACCCAACCTTCACTACTTCAAAGAGGAGAGGTTTATTTTGGCTCATGTTTCAGTAGTCTCGGTCCTTGCGTGATCTGCTGGCTCCAAGACAGGATGGCGTGACACAGGGTCATGGAGGAAGTATAGCTGCATACCACATGGCAGCCAGGAAGCTGAGAGAGTCGAGGGAAGAGCTGGGAAGGGAGATACTCTCTTCCAGATCACCCCACAGTGACTAGCCTCTTCCAACTAGAATCCACCTTGTATACCACCCCCAATCCTAAACCTTAAAAGCCCCACCTTTGAGCACATGAAGTTTTGGGGGACATCTGCGTATAAACTGTAACTCCTAACATGTGTTAAATGCTTATCTTGTTGCATGTGTTGTGCTAAGTACTTCGTTATGTAGACCCTATAATGTAGGTGTTACATCAACTCATTTTACTCTGAGATTGGTGGACTCAGGAAGTTAAGGAGATACTTACTCAGCTAGTAGGAGCAGAGCCTTGATACAGACCCAGGGGCCCAAATCCAGAGTTCATTCATCTTTTCCATGTCCATGTATGGCAAGGTAAATAACCTTCGTTTTTTTTTATAATATTGAAAACTTTCATACTCATATTTTTGCTTTGTTTTCGTTAACTTGCCAAAACTTTAAGATCCTATATTTCTTTAAGTTGAACCACTCATATCTAGTAATTGTAACAACAATTTATGCCATATATAAGTAAACTCAATTAGAAAAAAGTTATTGTTTAAATAAGTAGTACTTTAAAATTTGATACAGCAAATGATTTGATAAAATATGGTTGTACAGAATCCGTTTTTATGTCATGAATTGATGTCATTTTTATAAGGCACGAGCGCACGTGTGTGTGTGTATGAAATGCCTAGTACAGTTCTCAGTGTGTAGTAGGTGATCCATAAATGATAGTAATATTAATATGTCCCAGAAGTGCTTTAGATGCACAGTTTTGTCATCTCATTCAATAACCTCAGCAGTTATCAGTACCGTATGCTCATGCGAGCGACTCCATTTTGATGTTCCTTTCCTTTGATATATCTCCAGGGTTTGTTTATTGAGCTGTGGCTCTCAAACTTTAGCAACCATCAGAATCACCTGGAGTGCTTATTAAAAGATAGTTTGCTGGATACTAGTCTCACAGTTTCTATTCAGTAGGTATGGGGTGGTGTCTGAGAGTTTTCCTTTCTATCAAGATCCAAGGGGATCTTGGGGATTTAGCTCAGTGGTTAGAGCACTTGCGTTGCAAGCACAAGGCCCTGAGTTCGATCCCTAGCGCGCGCGCGCAAAAGAAAGTCCAACGTGATGCTTTTGCTGCTGATTTGTCTACCACACTTTCAGAACTACTCCTCTGGGGAAGTGACACAGCTTCTAATTGTTGATGTTTTCTTACAGGTCCAGTAGAGTTAATGTGGCGATAGCATTGATGTTGCTGAATATAATGTATGGTCTTTATAAAATACTTTAGAGAAGTTTGGTTTGTACATATACATATATCATTGTGCTTACTGCATTGGAAGTTTTCTAAAGGTTACTTTAGCATTATTTCAAAGTGTAGGTTGTAATTTGTTTCTTTTTCTTTTTTTTTTTTAACACAAAACCACAGGGATTTACATTTAAGGGGAGAAACAGTGCATGTTGGAATATATTTTATAAGGCTATGTCTTAGTTAGGTTTTCCTAGCCAATGGTTGTAAGAGAGCAGATTTAATAGAGAGCATATTTATAAGTTACAGTATTCACCCACAAGCCAAATTTAGGAGGGGCCGAATATCCATCTAGGCACTGGAGACCCAAAAGATCCAGTCGAGGGCTGGGAGCCCACGGCACTGTCCTCTGTGCATCCGTGTCTGCAGATGATGGCTGAAGAAATCTTCACTGGAACCAGGAGACGATGCTCGCAGCAGAGATGACAACCACAGCTCCTCCAAAGCAACAGCAGCCATCCTCGATGACAGCAAGGCCCCAAGCTCCTTCCTTCACGAGAATAGCCAAGTTCTTTTCAGGAGAACCAGCTGTAGCAGAGCTTCTCCTGGGAAACAGCCCGCCAACTAGCTTCGGCTCCCACTCTGCTTTACATTGCATCAGCAACAACC
The DNA here is from genome assembly GCA_004026905.1 of Hystrix cristata. Classification (NCBI taxonomy): domain Eukaryota; kingdom Metazoa; phylum Chordata; class Mammalia; order Rodentia; family Hystricidae; genus Hystrix; species Hystrix cristata. The sequence goes on from PVJO010011243.1 coordinate 9,809, forward strand.
CTCAGGTGGATGCTCTATGCCCAGCATCACACCATCTCAGTCCAGCTGGGTGTTCTGGCTCAAGTTGACCACATTAGGTCCACCACAGGCTATTTTATGTTATATTTATGAGAATTCCAGAGCATCAGGATACTGTGGTAAATTAAAAATAGTAACAACAAATTTTATCTTATTTAATTATTTTCAAGAATCCTTTTAAAACTAAGTAGAATTTGGTGCTTTCATTTACTTGCAAAATTTTGCTCAGAATTATACCAATATAATAATTTTACCTTTTCCTTCTGAAGTGTAGCTTATACCTTTGGAGATGTGATGGTATAATGGGGTTGTTTTCTCAAAGAAGAAACCTTTGTCCCTGAGATGACAGTGAAATGTTCTCTCATTCAGTGATTACTATATGCCTTTCTGTGCCAGGCACTGTGGCAAATGTTGGTGCCAAAGTAATTTATCTTTATCCTGTACAGTGAAGGGTTTTAGTGGATTATAGCTTAATATGCTCTAATTGTGTGATGAGGCTACTGATAAACTTCATGCAATCTTATGCTTTGTTAATAGAATTAGTGCTGTATATAGATCCAGGTTCTTCTGTCTTACTTTGCTCTACTGTGTCTGGGATGTTGGGTGTAGTTTGGAGGTAAGGAAAAAATTTTTGAGTCATTTTGGAAGTAGGGGGGCCTGCTGTTGTAAGGCGTGGCCTTATTTATATATGAGGTCGGAAAATGTAATACATTGGGTGGGAAGATGTCTCCACTGTGATGTTAGTTCATCCTGCTGTAATGTAAGAATCTGTAAAGACAGAATACTGTCCACCTTGTCCATCTCTGTGTCCCTGAGGCTGAACACAGCGTCTGTTACATATTCAGTATATAATCAGAACTTCAAATATTTGTCACAAAGATGGTTTGTTAGTTTTATTACTTAAATTTCCAGAGAGCAGACGGAAGCACCAGTAGAGGAATTCTAAGGTGGGGAGATCACTGTTTTATGTAAGAAGGACTTTGTAACATGTTGGTGTCAAATAATACTTTTTTTTGTTTGTTTTTTTAGAGTAGGAAATTTATTGAGGGAGAGAAAGAGAGCTCCTGAGAGACAGGAGGGTCAGGGGAAGTTTTATAGAGCAAAATCGTGAGACAGGTACAATGTGTGTCAGAATTATAATGAACCAATAATATTACAAGTGTAGTCACTTAGGTAATATTGATCCAGTAGGGAAGAAGGTCACATAGCAAATGGACATGGAAAGAATGAAGACATTCCAAGATTCTATCCTTATCTTGAGGCCTGACCTTCAATGGATGTGCCTCTAGCCATAGTTGTAGTTTATTCCCCTCTTGTGGATTGACTCCATTGAGGGGCCAGCCCTGTCTGACTGCCTATAATATTTCTACCTAACTTAGCTGTCTATAATATTCCCCCTCTAAAGAGGTATCCTTAACTGTGGTTAGGGTAGAATGGGCAAAGTTTCCATCTAGCTGCTTCGAGCTGAGAAGTGTCAGTGTCAGGGAGACTGCAGTCAGTGACCTCTGGAGAGCTCATCTGATGGGTCTCGTGTAGAAGTCATGTTGTAGTTTAGCAGTTATGAACTCCCTTCACAAGTCAATCTAGTGGGTCCCAGTGAAAGGAGGCTGGCATATTTGTAGTTGGTTCCGTCTGTATGATCACTTGAAGCTTGGCATCCTCTAGGTGAGAATAAACAAATTTTCTAAGAAATCAAAGCATGTATAACCAAAGCATGACACTAGAATGGAAAGGCAGATTGGAGAAAAGAACTGCATTTAGCTATGGTATTGTTTTATGTATCTTTTTGTTATACTTTGCTGCTGGGTGTTTAAGACCAAGTTAAAGTGAGACCTGGGTTAATCAAAATTGACCTCCTGCTATCTATCAAGATCGGTTTAGGCTCCTCAGGCATCACTTTTGGAACTACATGCAGAGCCTCTCAGCTCCTCTGTCATTGTCAGCCATTAGGATGGGTCATGGTCTGGCTTGACCACGTGGCTTCTTGTGGAAGCAGGGGAGACTTTTCCTTCTCAAGTGAGCCTCTTTTTTGGCTAACCCTCCTTCAGAGGGGGTAAATTATAGACAGCTAAGTTAGGTATTAATTGACTCCTTCTCTGGTGTCTAACAGTCTCCCTGTTTAGGAGGTTGTGTGACTTACCAAAGCTGTAAGATCTTGTAGAAAAGGTCCCTCGTGTCCTGGGTCCTTGTTGACCTCGGAGGGCCAGGGCCAAAATATTGGCTGTCCTCTTAGCCCAGTTGTCTTTCTAGTTTTGGTCCCTAAACCTCAGTGGTTGAACACCCAGGAGAGATTGGTTACATCAGTATTATATTTTACAACCTTATCTGAATCTCAAGCACCTTGAGATACATAGTATAACCAATGAACTGTTATTTCTTTACCAAGTATGGTTGTCTTAGAAGTTGAAATAATTTTTTTTCTAAGTGAGACCTTTCTTGTCTTTTCAGACTAAAGCAAGGCAAGGACCTGGACCGAGAGAGTGCTGCAGCCAATGAGCAGTTAACCAGAGCTATCCTTCGAGAGAGGATATCAAGTGAGGAGGAACGTGCAAAGGCAAAGCACCTGGTAAGTCCTGAAGATTTCTTGCTTACGTGGAAAGCGAGAAGAGCCAAGTACTCTGTGCCAATTTGTAGTGTATGTGCTTCCTAACGAAGTGAACATATCTGTGCCAATTTTCAGTGTTGATGATATTCATGTTTTTTTGTTTTGTTTTGTTTTGTTTTTTGGTTTTTTTGGTTAGATTCTCTTGTTTTGCCCTTTTTAAATAACTGACGATTTAACATTAAACCATCAAGGACTTTAAAACAGGTAACTTCATAAATATTGAAGTAAACTTGGGTGAGGTAGTACATGCCTGTGATCCCAGCACTCTTGTAGGCTGAAGCAGGAGGATCACAAGTTCAAGACCATCCTGCGCAACTTAGTGACTTAGTGAGATCCTGTCTCAGAATAAAAAAGAATAAAAAGAGCTGGGGGTATAGTTCAGTGAGACTGAAGGCTCTGGTTCAATCCCCAGTACGTAAAAAAAAGAAAGTCGAAGTAAATACACATACACAGACTTAAGTACACAAGTATCATGCCTGGAGAAATGTGCTTTGTTTGCTTTTTATTCACTTGCTTTTGGTTTTATTGTCTTTGAAACCTCTGGGGCCAGCAGCCAAGCCTTCATTCTTTCTCTGCTGGCACCTTTCAAGTGTTCATCTGGGAAGACTGCAGGAAAGAAGCTTGACGCTTTGGGCAGTCAATTCTGGGCTTTAGAAAGGAGAAAATGTCAAGCAAAGGCCTTGGGGGATAATCTTTTTTAAGGGAATCGATTTTTTTAATAAAAGATTTTTTAATTTTTAAAAAGATTATATAAATATATTTTCTTCAGAAAAGATTATTCATAGAAAAGAAAGTTTAAAAGACATCCATAAGTCTGTCTTTCTGATATAACTATGGTTTACACTGGAGTGTTTCCCTCTAGAATATTTTTTCTAGAGGGAACTATAATATATATAGTGTTTAGAATCATGAACATTTTCTTATATTGTGGAACATTTTTCCAAAATGTAGTTTGTAATGGTGAAATGATGTTTTGCCTTCTATATTGCATGTAATTTACTAAACAATTACCCATTATTAGTAAAAGTGGAGCTGCTTAGGTTGAAGCCTGCAGTCCTGACTGCAGCTTCCTCTTCAGCCTTCGCAGAAACACAGACACACCTTCTCAGAACCTTTAGTCCTTGTTGTTATGCAGCTGGGAATGTGGGGAGAGGGAAAATGGGCTTTATAGTTTAAGGCTTTGAAGGCCAGAGGTTGTAGTTCAGCAGGCAACTGGGAATTACTAAAACGTGTTAAGAAAAGTGTCAACTTCTCTTCTACCCAGTTTGTCTCTTTGTCTCTGTCTCTTCCCTTTTTTTGTAATTGCCTCAAACATTCATTAATTTTTGGAAGATTGCCATTGTTTTCTTTCAGTTTTTTTACATTGACACATAATAATTGTATATGTTTATGGGGTACAATGTGATGATTCAGTACATGATACAGTATGTAATGATCAAATCAGAGTAGTTAGCTTTTCACTCTCCATGAGCACTTATTATTTTTTTGTGTTGGGAAATTTTGAACTTCTCTCCTGTAGTTCTATGCAAAATGTGTAATAGATTGTGAACTGTTCTCTTGTGTTCTTTACCTTGATCATTTCTTTGAAAAGCCAATCTGTGATCAGATAGGGAAAATGAAAGAAAAAGCAGTGTCTTGTGAACCTACTTCGTCGGTGACTAATCCAGGGCCCGGGGTGCAGGGGTAGATAGATAGTGATGCCAGAAAGAGGTGATAACCAGGAAAGAAATGTCAGTTTGAGAAATGCTCAAGTTTGAGGAAGACAGGGCAGAGTGGTGAGGAAGCAAAATTATTAGTTTCTAGTGGGCAAAATCCTTCGTAGGCTTTTTTTTTTTCCTCTGCCCATTGTCATTTACATCTTTTTCTCAAAATACATTTCTCTCGACTTCTCTTCACCTGAATTTGGCATGTTGTCTGGTTCACTTAATTTAAGATTCAAAACCTCATTAAACACACACATACACACACATACACATACACACACACAAGGCTTAAAGAGGAGAATTTTTGCAACAAAACATGAAAGTATGAAAATAGTTCTTATCCAGAAGTAACTTGAATATGGCTTGGTTCAGTCTGTTTTCTCTTTGTACCTAATAAATCTTTTTTTTTTTTTTTTTGTACCTAATAAATCTTATCCGTTGTCTGCCTTTTTTTTTTTTTTTACTTAGCTGGTCAAACATAAGAAACTGATATGTACATTCTATTTTGTGGATTTGTTTTGTACTGATTCTGAGACTGTGTAGTATAGATGCCAACTCCTGAATTTCACCGCCTGTCATAATATTGGCCAGGTAGAGTCCTCAAATCACGTAGGGAATAAAAGTAAAATTTATACAGTGAGATGAGATCTGATTCAGAGAATTTTTTTCAGACTTGAGTGTACTTGGATATTTGGTATGTCATGACCCCCGCAACATAGCTGCCTATGACAAATTAGGTAATAGATAATTCCCAATTAATTTACCAAATTTCTCCACTTATTGTTATTTTGCTGTTGTAGAAGACATGCCCTTATTGTATAAAGTCAGAAAAGAAATCCAAAAAATGTTAATATGAACAGAGAGTACCACTATACAGAGATGATCTTGTTAACATTTTGATTTATTTTTAAGAATTATTTTTGTTTTCCACCAAGTTTGTATAAGACATTTATATTCATGTGTGTGAATGTATTTCCCACATCAGTGTACATACTTTTGTGCTGTTACAATCACCTTCACATCTGAAAACAGGTTGTGTAGTGAAAGTTTCTATACTAGTAATAATGTTTTTGTATGGTCACTTTTTAATAATTGAATGTATTTCAAGGAGTTTCCCCCGGTGATTAAAATAATGCAAGGTTGTTAATAAAGAATTCTGAAAATATAAAAATTACCAAGAAAATAAGTATTGGAATTGTTTCATCTCTTATAAATGTTTAGATTTAGGGTTTCCATGTATGATCCTATCACACCGTGAGACAGAATCATGTGGTGTGAACTCTGAGCCTGCTGTTACTGTCTTACAGACCTTGATCCTCTCTGAAGACATGGGCATCTTCAAAACTCATGGTTCGTGTGAGAGCCACCCCAGGAGGTTAACATTACTCTACTCTGAGTGCTGGGCACCTGTTGCTGCTCTTTGTTTATTCACTCATTCATTCATTTTGCGGTGCTGGGGATTGAACTCAGGGCTTTGTGCTGAGCTGTATCTCAAGTGTTTTTTTTTGCCCTGGCTGGGCTTGAATTTGTTATTCTTCTCTCTCAGCCTCCTAGATTGCTGAGATTGCAGGTATACTGTATACCACCACCCCTAGGACTGCTGTTCTAAATTGCAGTATGTGGGGTCCTCTGGAAGTTGACCAAACATTGGTTTGTTCCTCTTATTTAAAAGCCAAATGTTGCATCCTGCAATAAAGTAAAGAGGTTGGGTTTCGCACATTTGAAGTAAATAGAAAGCTGTCTTTCAGAACTGGGGTGGGAGCAGGGGCTGTCTGATGTGATGTTGGTAAAGGTTGAGCATCTCCTATCCCAAATGCTTGGGACCAGAAATATTCTGGATTTTTTTATAATTTGGAATATTTATATATAAGTAAAGAGATCTCTTAGGGATGGGACCCCAGCCTAAACATGAAATTCATTGTTTCATATATACTGTTTAAATATAGCCTGAAGATAATTTTATCCAGTATTTTTAGCACATCTGTGTTTTGACAGATCTCATATATGAAGTCACATGTAGAATTTGCCACTCGTGGCATTATGTCAGCCCTCAAAAGGCTTTAGGTTTTGCAGCGTATCCATTTGCAGATTCAGGGTGCTTAACCAGTGCTGTGAAGGAAAACTACTCCCTTACCCCCATTTTCCCTCCTCACTAACTATTGACGTGAAATTCCTGAGTCTGGGTTTTTCTTTGCACAGTTGTCCTAGCAGCTAACTTTATTAAAACACATTGAAGGGTAGACTCACAGTGACTCTGCCATTGAAGTTTTTGTTTTGTTTTGGTGCTGGGGATCAAATTCAGGACCTTGTGCTTGCTAGGCAAGCCCTCTAGCACTGAACTAAATCCCCAACTGCCATTGGAGTTTTAAAGGTTCAGATCACAACTTTCACTTTTGGAGGAAATTCTAGTATTTTAATTAGCTGATTTTATCCAGAGGTATTGGAGAGGCACTTCACTGATGAGTTTACTTCTGTGATGTGCTCGGTTTGGCAGCACATGTACTAAAATTTTACCTCAGTGAAAACATTAAATGAAATTCACCTTCAAGGTATATTTCTCACGGTTGGAACAGGAAAAGTCCTTTTGAAGACTAAGAAAAGGACAGGACCAAGAAATCTGTAAAGTTAATGCAGCTTGGGATTTTGTGTATCTTTAAGATATTGTATATGTAATCTAACACTTGGTGTGTCATTAGGTTTTTTTAAAATTAAAGAATAGTGGATTCATGTCATTTTTGTCTTTGCATTTGTATTTGATTTCTTTTTTAACACCTCAGTTAAAATTTTGATTCACTCTTTTTTCTGTCTTTCTAAATTGTGTTGGTTAGCGTTAGGCATTTCTTATTCATTACAGAACTAGTCAGTATTTCAGTTTTTTAAAATCTAAACTTTAAACCTTAATTTACTTGCATAAGGCAGTATTTACTTAAATATTCTGAAGCTTAAAAACCTAAACATGAGATAGTTTCCTTCAGTCTTAGAATAGATGTTATATTGAGTGCTTACTAAATGAAAATGACTGTGCTAGATATTAAGGATGTATAAATGAAAAGGGCAAAGTCCTATGCCTAAGGGATTCACTGTATAGTGCAAGAGACAGATACATTAAAAAGTAATGCTTACACTTGGTATGGTGGACACTTCTGTAATTCCAGCTCCTCCGGCCACTGAGGCGGAAGGATTACAAGTTTGGGCCTAGCTTTGGCAACTTAGCAAGACCCTATCTCAAAATAAAGTAAAAAGGGCTAAGAATTTGCCTAACATGCCCAAAGCCCTAGCTTCAATCCCCAGTCCCCTAATGCTGCTGCTGATAATAATAATGACAGTAGGGGTTGGTGATTTAGTTCCAGTGGTAGAGTGCTTACCTAGCAAGCTCAAGGCCTTGAGTTCGATCCTCAGCACCCCCCTGCCCATATAATAATAATGACAGTAATGCTTAGAATGGTTATTTCTGTTATAAAGCCATACTACTTATAGTTTTGTGAGAATTCTCACTTTTGAGAAAGTGTTTTTGTCTTTTAGCTCATTGCTTTACCTACATATATTTGTTTGACACATGTTTAAATATCTAATATATGCCAGCATCAAACAAATAGCAAGCAGTTGATAGAATAAATCAATAATTAAATCTACTCAAGTCCTGGAAAAAACTGCAGAAGAATGAAAAGGATTTTCTAGGGAAATGATGCCAGATCTGAATCTTGAAGTATGACTAGGAATTAGCCCCTCACCCCATGAGGAGTAGGAATGGTACGGCATAGGATATTGTAGACAAAAGCTTAGATTCATGGAGATAGTGGGCACTACGAAGAGTTGCTGTGAGAAGAAGAGGGCAAGGAGAGTGGAAGGATGAGGCAGAAGTAGTTAGCATAGCTAAGATTTTGGAGATTATGCCTGTAAAGAATCCTGGACTAGACACATAGTGAAATTTGAAGGGGACAATGAAAGGGCAAGAAAGACATTTGGTAGCTCTCTAGTGAAGAGTGAAGGGTAGAAAGAGGAGGACACGACTTGAAGCATAGAGAACACTGAGAAGCTTTGCATTAATGCAGGTAAGAACAAGTTGTGCCTGAATTAGGGCAGTGATTGTAGGGATGCAGAGAATAGATGTAAGGATCGTTGGGGAAATAGTATTAACTAAGATTTTAAATTTGAAGGATTGAGAGAAGTATCAAGGCTAACTGTAAGGTTTCTAATATCAGTGTGACAGTTAATCTTGATTGTCAACTTGAGAGATTAGTAAAGCACACTGAGTGTGTCTCGGTGGGTCATGGAGGTATGTTCTTGGGTACTGTATCTGGTTTCTGCCCCTTTGTCTCTGGCTTTCTTCCTGCATTGCTTCCTGACTACCAGGAAGCGAGCAGCTTTGCTCCACTAGGTCCTTCTGCCATGATGTTTCTACCTTAGAGCCAGCTGACCATGGGCTGACACCTTCGAAATGGGAGCCACATAAACCATTTTCTCCTCTTCATGTATGTTAGGCATTTAGTCCCAGCAACAGGAAAGTTGCCTAATGCAATCAGCTGCTCTCTATCGTTTTAAACAGAAAAATTAATAATCAGCTTTAAAAAATTTCCTGGGTTAAGTGTACATTATGAAGTGTGACTTCAGTGTAGAATTGAGGAAGGTCCTGGCCTCAGTACTGCACTAACTGATTTGTGCAGCTTCCGGTGAGAACGTTAGATCAGTGGGTACTTGGGTTTCTTTCTGCACTTTTTCTCTATCACAGATTTATCAGATGCTTGAGATGTACTAGGCATTGTTAGCTGCTGGGGATGCCCAGGTGGATCAGATCTGGGTACTTTTCCTCAGAGCGCCAATCAAGAGTTGTGGGAAGATCATTCTTATTTTGGATTTTCCTTTTCTACTTATGTTATAATTTTTGATTTTATAAGACCCAGACTGTTTAGAAAAACATAACACACACACAAAATAGGACAGGTGTGCATAAATTTAGGTTTTGCAAATTTAAGTGACTGTTTGACTAAAATGTCAGTTTTCATCCCAAGTCTCCTTTTTTTCTGGAACGGACCAGTGAAGTGATCAAGAGAAGGAATTGATTAATTTTGTGCTGTGTGCTTTTCAGTTCTGTTTGCTTTATGCTTCAAACTATTACAGTTGAGATTTTATGGTAAAAGAGAACAAGGTTTTGAATTTAGGGTGTGGAAAAAATGAGTAAAGGAAGTAGGTAAGAGTTCTGTTAGTGTCCAGATATAAATGTGGTTCTGCCCAAGGGAACCACATTTCCCTGAGCAGCTGAGATTCTAATTGCACCTGAGATTCTAATTTTGAAATGATAGCAAGGTTCAAGCTTGAGAGTTCTTTGTAAAAGAAGAGTAAGAGTGGTCAGTTTGGGTAAAAACACTGTAATTATCCAGGTGGAAAATGTTCAGGGTAACAGCAGTTATACTGGGTTCTTTTATTGGACACTTAAAGATAATTTTAAGAAAAGTTTCCTATTTTTTGCTGCAATTTAGTATTTTGATTATAATTCTTTTTTTGCAGGGGGTGCGGGAGATTGAACTCAGGGCATTGTGTTTACCAGGCAAGCACTTTACCACTGAGCTAAATCTCCAACCCCATTTTGATTATCGTTCTATTAAAATTCTCCCTCTAGTTATATAAGCTGTGTGCTAATTTTCTTGCCATAGACGTTAGACCTCAGTTCTTTGGATATGTGTAGAGCATTACTTTGTTTTGAATGGCAAAAATGAAGTTAGTAACTTTAAGCATTTGCTTTAAAATTATTTAAATATGTAGTTTCTACCAAGTTGCGGTACATACATGTAATCCCAGCTACTTGGGAGGCTGAGGCAGAAGGATTATAAATTCAAAGTCAGCCTGGGCAACTTAGTGACACCTTGTCTCAAAATAAAAAGGGCTGGGGATGTAGCTCAGCATTCCCTGGGTTCAGTCCTCAGAAACATGCCACCACCACCACTAATCAATCAATCAATCAATCAATCAAGGAAAATAAATACATATGATTTCTACTTTATTTTTGAGGGACCTGAGGCATTTAGATTTAAGATATTTTCCTTAAGGTTGTTGGTGAGGACAAGATTTGGAATCCATCTGCACATCCCATTTGTTTTGACCCTTGCTCGGATAATAGCTTTCCAGGAACTTCAAAGGGCAGCACCCCTGGAAGACAGGTGAGAGCAGAGACACACTATCATTTTGCCTCCTGTGCTTTTCCTTCAGCAGGCCAATATAATTTTCAAGACAAAGCATTCATATCTTATTTTCCCCTTTTATGTTCTCTGTTATCACATGTGGTTCTGCTTCCTGTGTGTTAGGGCAGCATTATTACTGTCATCTGGAATGCACACAACCTACGAAGAGATTGTTAATCAAATATTTCTGTGGAATGACAGGGCAGTTTACTGTGACAGTGGGAGAGGAAAAACATATTTTGTTTCAGTTTGTTAGCCTAGCCTTTACATGAAGAGCCTGAAGAATGAATAAGACTGCATACAGATTTAACACTGCTTTTATGCTTGAAAAATTGCGTCAATTAATATATTTGTTTATTTATATATTTTTTGCAGTAGTGGGGATTGAACCCAGGGCCTTCTCATAGAACTATATCCCCAGCTTTTTTTATTTTTATTTTTAATTTTCACATGGCCTCATGAAGCTCCTCAGTTGCCCAGCCTGGCCTTGAACCAGATGAGTATATTTTTTAAATGTACATTGTTGAACTCCCTCCTTAACCAGAAATATCTAGGATAGTAACATTCCCAAATAGCCTTAGAGAACCATGATACCCTGTTATCCAGATAGTGACGGGCCTCAGGGTAGAAAATATCCCTGCTTTGTACTGAAGATTAAATCTCACTGTCAAGATTGGGGAGCCCATCCAGTAACATAACTCAGGGGTGACTGCGATTCGCTTAATGTTGCCTTTCTCTGAAATACTGTCTCAGACTGTGTGACCTTGTTGAGAAAGTGATTAGGGAAGAAGACAGCACAGTTATAATGCTTTTGAAGTTCTTGGGGAACAGTTAGTCCACTTAAAGACAGCTGTGAGGAGCAACTCTCCTTAGAATGTTCTCATATTTTCATTTTAATAAACTTGAAAATTCATCAAGTTCATGTGAACCATTCGGCTCAGGGCAGCTCTTGCTGAGCGGTATCCCGTGTGGTAGCCTGCCATAAATAGCTTATTGACATCCTATCACTTAGGTCATTACGGGTGTCCAGGTGAGCTATGGAGAGCACTGAGTAAAAAATCCATAGGTAACTAAGGTTCAAAAGGCTGCTTATAATTCTATCTCTTTATAATGACTTGGCATTTATTGTTAATATATTTGCTTCACAGCCTGGTTGGAAATGAACTGTCATTAGGGCTTTGGAATTTTATTGAACTGACATCATAACCTCATTTCCTACTGAAGAAGCTGAGAAATATGGCCCTCAGTGTTTTCTTTAACGTGTAACAAATTAAAGGTTTAACCCAAGTATAGTCAATCTGTCAGTCCTCACAAATCCCAAGTAAGTGTTTTGCACATTATGTTTTGAATGAGACTATGAGGTATTTGAGCTCCTTTTTGTTGTATAGCAGTCTTTTTAGTTTGCCTTCATAGAAAGTCTTGAACCTGTCAGTTCCGATACAGCCCTTGTGAATTGCTTTCTACCCATTGTGCATGGACCTGTGATTTAGTGAGTTCAGTAGAAAATTGAGTAGCAGTATCATTTATGTGCTATATCATGTGCAATTAAAGGTAGTTTATTTTTGTGTTTTGGACATTAATGAATTTTCCAGCTCTGTATTTACTTCTTTTATATATCCTTGCTTTTGTTGCTTAAGAATGATTCTGAAAAGGAACTGAGTTAGTCTCTTTCTGTATTCTTGATGATACAAAGTATGCTCTGATGATGTGAGTATGAATGTTTATTCTTTGGTTAAAGGGGAATAACCTGGGATTTTCCTTTTATAACCATAAAGGCATTCACCATTTTGTTCAGTGTGGCTCACTCTATCTACTTTTTCTTTGCTAACTGTAGTTTCAGGGTGATTTCTGAAAATACTGAGGGGTAGAATTACCAAATGAAGTAAGATTTCCATTCTCTAGAGAGGAATCTGTTTACAGTACAAACCTGCAGTATTTATTACATACCTCATTTAGCTCATTCATCATTTTAATAGAAATACAAGTCATTTTAGATGATTCTGAAATAATTTGAGGTAAGCTACATAGCCCTAGGCAGAGTATGATTTGCTCAGACAACACCAAGCTATTTTCAAAAAATATAATGGAATGATCATCAATAATTTATGATTACTTATGGTAACTTATCAGATGTCTTCATTGTCAGAGAATTTTGTTGATTAAACATTTAGAGTTTTCTAGTTAGCTGTTCTTCCTTGTTCCATCTTTTATGACAAATGATTACTAAGTTCCATAGTTCACTGTGGGACTAAATGTCCGCTGCTTGTTCCAAACATTGACTGTAAATTTAGCTCCAGATTTGTATTTTATATTCTCTTGGTAAGAAACATCACCAATCAGTATCATGAGCCAATTTTACTGGAGATTATAAAACCTTCTAAATATACATTTTCTGCTTAGAAATTAAATATTTTCCTTTTATAGTTTGCTTCAGCCAATGTGTACCCTTGTTGTTAAATTCTATTCGACCTATCTATCGTACTGGGCTTGCCTGGAACCAAAGCTCCAAACCTAAAGAAAGTCACAGAATATTTCTGTCTATCATGAATTTTCTTCATACCAGAATCATAACAAAAATGACTGATATATGTTGTCAGTACTTTTCATTTAATTAAGAGCTTTCAAATCTAGTATCTCATCTAGTATCAAATCTAGTATCTCATCTCAGCATTTGATATGGATCAGACATCTATCATCTGTTTGAGATCATCAGACAAATGTTAAAAGAGACCATGAATCTAAAGCTTGCACAGAAACAGAGCCAGAGCCAACATGGTTTTATTTGGGGCACAATTTAGCAAATTTATTGCTATTATTATTTTAACCTGTAGTGGATTTGATCCATTCTGTTAGAATGAGGGGACCATTTAGTACAGGCACATAGACAAAGCAGAAATTTACTTCAGACATAATTAAATAAAGGCGACTAAAAGTCATGAATATAATGTAAATAAGAAATGCAAACCATGACATAGGCCTACGTAGTATAAAGGTAGACAGCCCTAACTACTGTAGTTGGCTGTGTGTTCTGTAGTGAAACAATATGTTCATAACCATAGCATGTCAAGGATTAAGAGTAATCTGTTTAAGAGCAAGGCATTGGGTAAAACATAATGGAACTAAAATTTTCTATGTTAGTCTTTTTGAATTTGAAGTTTGGCACTTTAAATTGTAAATTTCAGTATTAAAAATTGGTTTGTGCGAGTCCTTCCATTATAAAGGAACTGTTTAAATACTGTTACATAGTTTCATAAAATTATTTTTAATGTCTTTATTAAAAATGTTTGCTATGGGCCTGTTATACTTTGGGTAAAACTTCCTCTTTTTTGTCCATAGTATATAAAGTATTTGCAGAGGAGGAAGGAAGTGGTCAATTATTTTTAATTGTCCAAAGTCAGAATTATTTTTCTGACTTTGGACAATTAAAAAGCATTGATCTGACAGAATGTTAAGGATAATAAATTTACCACAGTAGGTTCCCCCACTATGTTCCTGGTACAAGGAACCAGGGTGTCGTGTGCTAGGCAAGTACTCTACCATTAAGCTGTATCCCCAACCCTTATTAAAAATTTTATTTGAGATGGGATCCCACTAAATTGCCCAGGCTGGCCTGAAACTTGGCCATCCTCCTGCTTCAGCCTCCCACATAGCTGAGACTACAGGTATAATTTGACACCTGGTGGGTGCCACCTTGCCTGGCAGCAATAGATTATTTTTAAGAGTAAATATCATGTATATTGGCATATGCAATTTACTCATGTAGTAGATTTAATCAGTTTTTTGCTTTTAAAATTAGATTTTATGAGAAATTTGAAAAGGTATTGTATAGGTTTGTCTTGTAAACTCAAGCTTTGAATAGAGTTTTAATAACTGCTGTTAACCATTTTGGAGATTTGTTGAATCAAAAATGTTGAAAGAAAAATTAAGGGTATAGTTATATAATCATTAATGTATTTTCTAATTACACTTTCTAATTTCAGGAGTAATTTCTATTGACATCAGATTAATGTCTTAAAATTAGTTTATTTCTGAAAAATAAGCTCTTATAGTTCTGGCAGAGTGAGAGATAAGAGCTGGTAACTGATTTTTACCTTATATCTACTACTGCATAAATTAACAATGAGAATAAACATTGCCAGTTTGTGTGTGTGTGTGTGCAAGTTCGTAATTTATTTGTGTTTCTCATGTTAAAGGTTAATCTACTGCAGGAAATTAGAATTTCTTGAAGGTGATGTGAGAGGAGGGTTGAAGGGGATCAAAATTATATATATACATATGCATACACACATATACACACATACACTAATTCTTCAACATGAATTTAATTATGTATCACAAACATACAAATTTAAAAAAAATTTCTTAAATTTTTTACTTTGAAATAATTTAGAAAAGTTGGGAGAATAGTGCAAAGAACAGGTTTATCTCTTTTTAAATATTCACCATATTTGCTTTTTCATTGTCTTTTTGTGTACACACACACACACTTTTGTGGTTGGTGAGATAACCGTGTTGCATGAGCTGCACACATGACATAGACACCATTTATCCCTGAATACTTTTTTATCCCTTAAAAAATCAGTGTGTGTTTCTTCTGTAACCAAGTACAGTGGTCAAAGTAGGAAACTTAATGTTAATGACTATTTTAATCTTTAATCCAGATTCTAATTTTTATCATTTCATACAACAGTGCTCTTTATGGCCGGTTTTCCTCCTCGTATAGGGTATCTTCTGTACAACTAGTTGATGGTCTTTTAAAATTCCCTTTAAAACATAATTTGCAGAGAATAAGATCGAGAATACTTTGTTAATTTCAGTTTATAAATTTCTGCTGTCATTGCTAGAATTTTAGAAAGAAAGTAGGATGGCCACCAAAAAGAAAGGTGGGGGGGGTCCGTTCATACAAATAGATGAATATCCTATATTGTGAATGAGGTGAGGAAAAGTAATTGTGTTGGAAGTCTTCTTTTCATGAACCAAAAATGTTATAGCAGGCATCCAAGTTGTATCATTAAACACCATTAGAGAATGAACTTCTTTCTTATTTGTGTGCAGTTTTTTGAGGAGTAATTTCATCTGAAATAGCCTTTTCCTCTGCTCCTGTGCTCTCTCTTCCAGGTTCCACTCCATGTTATTTTAGGCAAATTGCTTCCTTTTCTTTATGCCCTTTGTTTCCATCTGTCTAAATGGAGGACAAGGTCTTTAATGTATTTCTCTTTCAAGTCTGTTACCTTGATGAATAAATATTTAAATACTGGGGTTCTTAGGGAACGCAAAGTTCTGTATATTTATAAATTGGCTTTTTATAAAGCAATTTTGTTTTATGAATAGGTTACCAATTCGAACAGTTACATCTGTTTTAATTCTCTTTAGTTATTAAAAAAAAGTCTATTTCAAAAAAAGAAAAAGTAGTTAAAGTTGAAAGGCTCTATTTTCTTGGTTAAATTGGATTTTTGTTATTGAAAACTTCCTCTGTTCAGTAGAACTGCTTTGGTCACAGGCACAGGTGTAAATGGTCTTAGGAAATAAGATGAGTCCCTTTCTTGGAAACAAGAGGATGGGATCTTTCTACTAATACGTGTTTATTGACTTATAATGAAAACTGAGATCTTTCTTCATAAAACAAATTGATTTTTATTTTATTTCATTTCATTTTATTTTATTGGTTTTTTGAGACAGTGTTTTGCTATGCAGTTCAGGCTGGCCTCAAACTTGCAACAATCCTCCTGCCTCAGCCTCCCGAGTGCTGGGATTACAGGAATGTGCCAACACTCCCAGCATAAATTGATATTTTAAAATACGCACAACCAAATGAAAAGAACTAGAAATGGATCTTCATACCTTTAAAAATGACTATTAAGTAAGTACTTTAAGTTTAGAACAATATGGATGAACCTAGAAGACATTATACTAAGTGAAATAAGCCAGACACAGAAATGTAATTACTGTGTGATTTCATATGTGTAATGTAAAAGAATCAAACACACAGAAGCAGAGAATTCAAAGATGGTTAACACAAGCTTGGGGTTAGGGGAACTGGGGAGATATTAGTCAAAGGGTACAAACTTTCAGTTGGGAGATGAATAATTTCTATGGCTATAATGCATAGTGTAGTAAGTATAGTTAATTATACAATATTGTGTGCTTGAAATTTGCTATGAAAGTTTTAAGTATTCACCATGCACAAATATGTAACTATGAGATGACAGGTGTCTTAATTAATGTGATTATAGTGATCATTCACAGTGTATACATATATCCAGCCATTGAGCTGTTTACCTAAAATATATATAATTTTTTTTTTTTTTTTTTTGGTGCTGGGGATCGAACTCGGGTCCTTGTGCTTGCAAGGCAAGCACTTTAACCACTGAGCTAAATCCCCAGCCCCAAATATATATAATTTTTATGTGTCAGTTATACTTCCATAAAGTTGTAAAAGGAATAAAGAACCAGTGAGGGAGAAATAAATTATGACCTAAATGTTCTCCTCTCACCCCAAAGATTCATCTTTTTAAATGTTTCTTTCTATTTATTTCTATTCAACTCATTAAAAATCACTTGTTAATTTTTAATGTAACCATTGTATTTTCTGTCATGTCCATTTCTGACACAATTTTTTTCCCTTACCTGGCACCGCCTTGCCCTACATTCAATTTGCAGCATATGGACAGTGGCATGAATAGAATGTTCCTTGTCATTCATTGTCATGCACGGGTGACAGAATATCAGTGTTTCAAAGTTATTATTTTTTACTTCCACATGGACTTCAATATATTATAGACTAGCTTAGTTCCAACCTTGAAGACATCAAAAAGAGCAAGTCCTAAATAACCTCCTTCTTTAGAACACACAGCATATTTGAATTGTGTTCCCATCTTGTAGGTACTATTTCCAAGATACAACCATTACAGTAATATGCTCTGCATGTATGTTATAATATTGCTTCCCACATCCTCTTTTCTCCTCTTTCCTCTCTTTGAGTATATATACATATATATATTTTCAAGTCTTGGAAACACATGTACTGGGGCTATAGAGTGACACAGCAAAAGCAGACTCTTAAAACAGTCAGGGTTCATCCTTGTAAGTGACATGGTACAAATGCATGCAGTGGATTAAAGTATGTTCACCCTGACAGGAATATTTCACTTGAAGTGAAAAAACTGCCATCAATTCTGACCACAGCAAAGGTGGCTACTGTGACAGAGAGCATCTTGCCAGTACAACACGTTTCTCAGGCTGTGTTGTAGAGGCACGTTTGTTACTTGATTCTCAGCTTTGAGTTGGTTATAATCTGGCCTTGGCGTGCTCTTTTTTTGCAGAATATGTCAGTTTCCATGTTTCTTTGACTTTTTCTCAAGATTTATGGGGGGAGGGTGGGTAAGTTTAGCTTTTTGTCTGGCAAGTAGCAAAGCCTGTTTGAGTTCCCTAATCAATAATTGTAAAATAACTAGAAATTGATCCGCGCCTGCTGTAAATCCATCCATGCATTTCTATTAAAGTCTGTCATTAGAGAAGCCATACAAAGGACATTTCTGTCCCCCCATCACCAAAGATAGCACAGAAACAAATAACAGGCCACTGTATATTAAGGGAATGCTCTTGCAGTGTTTGCGATCCTGATACAAAGCTTTAGGGCTGTTTCTCTAAATCCGTGGTATGTATTTCCAGAAAAAGTTTCTGGTATGTTAGTGTAACCCAATTTGAAGGAATGATGTGATTGAATTCTACTACTACTTTTCACTGATCTGCCGTGACTTCTCCTCTTCTATGTTTGGTATGGATTTCTTATCTCCCTTTTTCTTGAAACATAATTAAAGAGGGAGATTGAACTAAGGAGATAAGTACAGGAGTATTTATTTGTTGAGATTACGTAGGTATTTAATTTCATAAAGCCAGTGCACATATGGTTGGGCAGAATTGATGCTAGATGGAAGCTGCATGTGGTGGCATGTACCTGTAAACACAGTCACTCAGGAGACCGAGGTGGGAGGGACTTCTTGATTTCAGGATTTAGAGAGCAGCCCTGAGCAACTTGGTAAAATCCCTGATTTAGGGAAAGAAAGAGAAAGAGAGAGAGAGAGAGAGAGAGAGAGAGAGAGAGAGGAAGGAAGAGGGCGAGGAGGGGAGGAGAGAGAGAGAGAGCGAGAGCGAGCGAGAGAGAGAACGAACCCATAAAGATGGTAAAGGCTATTTAGGAAAGAAAGCACATCTTCTTGTCTCCCAGTTCTCAAGGTAATATCTCTTAGTTTGTCAGATTTTCACCTTGTTGCTGTGGGAATGTTGTAAGGCCTAAGGATTCTGGCTGGCCAAGGTCTCTGGGCATAGGGATTGCAGTAGGTCCTTACACCAATAGATTGAGAAAGAATTTGTGTTCTTATGCTACAGTTTAAAACATACTAAGTGGCTGCAGAGTAAGTATTACCTTTCACTGATTTGAATATATTAATATATATAAAGAAAGGCTGTGACAGTCCTTATTTGTTAGTCTTTAAAATATCAAAATGATTATTTAACATCATGAAACATGTTTATAGTATGATCTTTTACTAGAATAAATATCAGAAGACTAATATCAAAAGATCTGCACAAACAGCTTCGTAGTATGATTTTTCTTTTTAATTTTTATAATTTATTTTTAATATTCAAGTTTCCTCTTAACTCGGTCTCATTTAGAACTCATTTCTGTGTTTGTCTCAGTCCCAGAAATATTAATTTATATATTTATAAATGGCAAAATATATCATTAGCCATTCTTACTTAGAATTTAATATATAGAAGGAAGAAGAGATTCAAAAAGATACACTGTGGTTGTGTCCTACCCCTTGTCCCAGTCTAACAGTTGTCTAACCCTAATGTTTGTCTCTCGTGCAGATGGTTGTAGCAAGCTATCTTTTTAGCTTGATGTCCTCACACATTCAGCTCACATATTTTATCAAATAATCCTGCAGCTATGACTTGGATTTTCGTGAAATGCGGGAGAACAGTAGTGATGAGGAATGTCCCCTGCTCCACAGGTACTGAGGGAAAAGGTCTCCTTCACAGGCTGAAGTTGTTGGTGATTTTTCGTGGGTGTGGGATATGATATTTTGGGGGTCTTACAACCTAGCAGGGCTCTGCCCACGGACCTGTCTAGAGCAGGGCTTTTGCTGACTCTCCCGGTACTACTTTTGATAGCTTCCTACTTTGTACTCCCTTGATATCTTTTCCACAGAGAGGAAAGCTATCTCTGTGATACATCGTGCCTCTCTATTCCTGAAGAATTTTTTGGGGAGGAAAAAAAAAAAGAGCATGCAGCTGAGTGTTACTATTAGAGGTGAAGTGCGGTTAAACTTATACTTGTACTGAGTAAAGTCAAAATGCCCCTGAAGTCTCGGAAGCAGTATAGATACCCAGAGAAACTCAGACAGGCTGGTGGAGAGAGAAGTCTGCTGCAATAGAATGGAGATTGCTGCTTTACTCTGCCCCTCAGTGGCCATGGCTGCTGCTGCCCCGTTGCCTTTTCTAGGCAGGACTTTGTAGAATGCTGGGGGCTATACTACAAGAACGATTGGGCCTGCAGCTATGGACTTCTTCTGTCTCTTAATATTACAGAATCCCCTTTTTTGTTGAGATGTTGAAGGTGGCACAGTGAAGACTTGTCACTTCTTTTTATCTCTCAACCGCTTCGCAAAAACTTGTTCCAAAAACTAAACCAAACCAAAACAAAATGAAACAAAAAAATTTGTTCTTGGATCAGTGCTTTGACCCTGTCTCCTGAGGATGTGGGTTCTGTCAACTCTGGTGGTCTCCTCCAGATGCTTGTCAAATGCAGGGCAAGCAAAAAATGCTAGTTTCATGACCATAATCTTAACTTTTAAGACAGCAGAGCTATGTAATAAGACATATGTAGTACAGTGTTGCCATGCTCTAGTTCATTCAGTTGAATAGCAGTATATACTTATTAACCCATGAATTTAGTGCCCCTGTCATGCCAGCCACTGTGTTGGAGGGGGGGGTCCGAGATGACACAAGGAGCTTGTAACTGTAGCGACCACCACCGAATTACAAAATAACACAGATCCATGAGTGCTTTAGGACCATGTGGTAGACATGCCCTGCTCCTTTAACCTTCCTCATGCTGGTACCTTGTCCTAGAATGTCTCTCTTTGCTTTCCCACCCACCTCTCAGCCCTCTCATTTATTGTTTGTGTTTTGTTTCAAAGCACAGCATAAATGTTTCCTTCTTCTTGATTTCTTAATTTAGAAGTGATCACTATTTTCTCCATACTTCCAAAATCCACTGTTCATAACTCTTATGACTAGGGTGATGTATAATTTATCATTTTAACCAGGAAGGTGAAAGGAGGCACTCTTATTTATGTTGGGACAACACACATGAACTGGGATGTTCCAGGCAAGCCAGGAAATATAGTCACACTGTAAATGTTACCCTGTGTAGTTTTGTCTGGTACATGTTCTCACTTTAGAACGTGAGTTCCATTTTTGGAGTTCGAAACGCAGAAAAGGGTTACATTATTTTACTTGCATTTTCACACTGGGTTTGTACTCAGTAGGAGCTCACCAATCCTACTGAATGGAATTTATACTCTCCACAATAAGTGTCGGGTGTTGGGCGGGCCTTCTGGGAACCCCAGGGTGGCTGACAGTCTCAAGAGGCAGAGTAGAGGCCAGGGAGACTCCGCTATGGAGTGGTTCTTTGGATTGTCCCATAGGCCAAGTCTTGCAATAAGGGCAATTTGGGATTCATTCTGGCATGCTGTGGTCAACCTCAGATATCTGTTCTATTATGTAGAGCATAGAGGGCAGAGTCATCAGTAGTGGTGTAAAAGGTGAAGAAACTATGTTTCTTGGGTGGTCCATTTTCATGGGCCCAGGAGCCCACCCAGGGTGAGGACAACCTCTTCTGAGGCTGGCAGGAAGTAGGCAGAGGACAAGACCCTGTTTCCATAGGCTGCAATTGGTGTCTTCAGAGTCTTCATTAAATCCGAATGCCTCCTGGCAGTCTATTAAACTTATAGCGTTTGAGAAGGTTATAATCACTTAAGTGAGACTACTAAAAGTTATGTAGAGGACTCTATAAAGTTCTTTTTATAGACTTCATGTCACTGAGGAAATTCTGTGATGAAGAGTCTAGATGACATTAGTTCATGGCCTTTTAACATATAGATGAAGGACTTGCCATTTAAACAGTCCTTTTCACTGGCTACAGCAGGCAGCTACTGGTATAATGAAGTGAGGTATTGAATATAATATTGAGTTCCTTACTACATGGTTCCAAGATAAGTAAATAATGGATACATTGACTTCTGCTTTATAGATGGCTGTAAGAGACCTGTGTAGAATACCTCTAAGGTCTTTTTGAAGGTACAGTATTTTACTGCCACCTCCTCTGTTGTCATTCTTTAGTGCCAAGGGGCCAACTTACATTGAAAAAGTGGACATTTAAAATCTTTTTATGAGTAATGAGCATTTGCTTTTATTACTGTCTATAATTTGATTCCAATGGCAAATTGTTAGTGCAAACTTTTGAGCCTGGGGTATTATAACACTTTTTATCGGACACCTATGATAGCAAACTCTATATGGTCTAAGTTTATTGCATTTGCTATCATCTATCCATTCAGGGCTGGCTTGAGTGCTTTCCCTTCTGTAGTTAAAAACCCCTTAGGCTTGATATTACCTTCCTGGACAGGATTGTTTATTGTTTAATTCTTGGCTATACTTCCTGTCCTTCACTTGTTCTTGTAAAATTCACAGCCAACCTTTAAAGTTGTGGATTTTGCACTTACTTTGTGTTCTTCATCAGTGTCAATGCAGGTACAAAAGGAAGAGTTGTATAATTCTGGGATGGAATGTACCAGGTCTGGCTAGTTCTTGAAGTCCCCTCTGCAGCGGTTATAAAATACAGATGCCCCAGTAGATTCAGTTTTATAGAGTGGGACCTGAGTATTTGTATTTTAAAAATACATGATTCTGATACTCAGCCCTTGATGTGAATAACTGATTGGTAATGCATCAGTTTCCTCTTGGTGCTACCTTTCAGCACAGTGCTCTAGACAACTTCCGGTGTGCTGGGAATTTAGCTCAGTGGTTAGAGTGCTAGCACAAGGCCGAGTTCGATCCCCAGCACTAGGGGAAAAAAAAAAAAAAGCCTGATGGTATATAACTTTGGTGTTAGCCTAGCAAAGCCATTCCTTGGTGCAAAGGCCTCAGTGCTGTATATGCTTTCAAACTTTCTCTATGTTCTAAGATTATAAAACCTGTGCTAAGCATGTTATGTAGCAGTCCTGTTCTTCATATTTTTGTAAGGAAATATCCTGCCTGTTGTCTTTCGTGTACTTCTCTTTTAGTGCCATTTCATTTTCATCTGATCTTAGAGAAAAGGACATTAGCCATAGAGATAGCACAGCTGGTTTGTGGACTCAGCTTATGACCTAGTGATATTTAGCCACTCATCTCCCTTATCTGAGCTTTGGTTTTCCTGTGTTTGAAAATCAAGATCGCGTTTTCCTAACAACTTTCTTGCTTGAATCAAATGAGCTGATGTATAAGCAAGCGCTTTGTAGAAATGCATTGCTGTATTTTTTGCTGTATAGTTCTTGACACCCACACATATGTGTGTATAGTTCGCACAGTGGCCGAATCAGTGTTCCCCATCAAAATGGGTGATCAACAAACAAGTACATATTCTGGACAGGTTGTAGAAAGAAGACTCTTAGAACAATGATGAGTTTTATTACCTCTTTTAAAATTCTTCCCTTCCTCTGTGTTCCTTGAATCTTCCTGTAAGGCTTGGAATTCTGCCCTTTGATTCCATTCCCAGGAACTAGGACTTTTGTGTACAGTTAGTATGTTTAGATGGAGACCCACCAGTCAGGAAGCATGTGGAGCCTCCTTGGCCTT
The DNA here is from genome assembly GCA_004026905.1 of Hystrix cristata. Lineage (NCBI taxonomy): Eukaryota > Metazoa > Chordata > Mammalia > Rodentia > Hystricidae > Hystrix > Hystrix cristata. The sequence continues at coordinate 33,217 of PVJO010011243.1, forward strand.
TTCAGTAGTTTAATTCTAATCACGTTGTTAAAACAATATTTCACTACTTCTGATTTTCCTAATTATCATGCAGAATAACAGTGGGGATCATGACATTAGAATAACCGAGTGGCTTATGATTTTTGCCTCAGAAAGAGAAACTCTTGCTGTTTTTCTCCCCCCTTGAGCAACACAGCAGTCATAAATGAGCAAGTCCAGAGTACTTTATGATAGATAGTTAATGGTGCTGTGCCTCAGCCAACAGGCCTGTCTCCACAGCATCTGTCACAATTCAGAGTCATTAGCATACCTTTAATGGCTTCTTTTCAAAATAATTTCTACTAGGGCATTTAGAATGCATCAAGGAAAAATATTGAGTTGTAGAGATGAGGAATTTTAAATGTAGACAAATGATTTTCATTCCCTCAGATGTAATTTTGATAAAACTGAAACCACACAGCAACGTATTATAGAGTAAAACACATTTGACAGCATTTAATGTACTATCTGGGAATTTTTTTTCCAGACATTCTAAGATAGTTAATGTTTTAAAAATTTAAATAAAAAATAATTCAAAAAAATTTTAATGCTGTGTTTCCCAGCATCCTTAACTGCATGGCAGTCCTCTGGTCTGTGTTTGGATACCCACTGGCTGTCTGTCTTTCACGCTGTCTTCTGGTCAGTCATAGCATCAGTGTGATTCTCATAAGATGCAAAATATTTTGTAGGGTGTATGCTGTTTTTACATATTACTAGTAAATAGTTTTATATTTAGAGTGAGAGGGAAGTCTTTGGAAAAGCAAATTAAGCTCTCTCTTTTCCCTTAAATGTCAAGGGTAGGTGAGAGAAGGTCTGTATTAGATTTTTAAAGGTGCATTGTCTTAACGGTAACTTACATATTTTAAAAATAAGAAAACTTTTTAAATTTTAAGAAATACAAGCCAGGGTATACTTTTATCATGTTTACATAGCTATCTGAGTAATGTCTTGTGTTTGCAAAGGCTGTTTCCCTGTATTTTTCTTTTTTTATGCTTAGTATTTACAATGGGACTGTAAAGTGGACAGCTCGTATAGTACCCCATTGTCCAAAAGAAATTGAGAGCCTCTGAAATGAAAGCAGCCATGTCTCATTTATAGAGTTGACAGTTGGAAGTATGGAGGCTTTTGAGTTGAATCTGTTTTTTAGCCCTTTCCTTCAAATGTCTTTTTAGCCATCTACTTGTGCTACTGTCTTAGTTACTTTCTCATTGCTGGGACAAAATATCTAACACCAAGTTAAAGGAGGAAAGGTTTCTTTTACCTCACAGTTTGTAGAGGTTTCAGCTCATAGTTGACTGGCTGCAATGCAGAGAGATGGAAGAGGGGCGTGGCAGAAGGGAAACAGTCCATGGCATGGCAGGTCCTTTCTGTTCCATCCAGGGTACAAGCCCGTGGTGGGTCTTCCCTGTGACAGGTCTTCCCTTTTCAGTAAGTCTGTCACCCAGACCCAAAACTATACTGATCTAATCAGTAGACTAATTCAGTATCACACACCCATGATCCAGTGTCTCTCAGAGGCCTCACCTATGAATGCATCAGGCTTGGGGAGGGCATCTAAATATAAGCCATCACAATTACTTTAGGGTGATTTTTGTAGCCTAGCCAAGAGTGCAAATCCTATATAACTCTCCTCCCAACTTTTTAGAGAGACATAGGTTTTTCCTGTATTTTTTTCTTGGTGTTTAGGTAGCACATATTTTGATTTTTCACCTGTTTTTAGACATATTTTATTAACTAGCATCCAGATTTTTTTTTGTTTGCAATGTTGACACTGTATTTTATTTATTCCTTTTGTTATTTTTAAATTATTGGATTGTTTAAAATTTAGAATCACTGAATGGTAGAAGGTGTTTTCTACTTCTGGATGACATCTCACTTTTGTACTTTGGAACAATTACTGTTACGCTAGTTAGGCAAATAAATATAGGCTCGTAAGAAGATGGAGTTTACAGGGTGTGGTGGATATTTATATTCCCAGCTACTCCAGAGACTGAAGCAGAAGGATCAAAAGTTTGAGGCCAACCTGGGCAACTTAGTGAGATCCTGTTTCAAAGTTGGGAAGAAAAAAAAAAATAGAAACTCGAATTAGTGATTTTAAACATTATATTATGTGTAGGTTTCATCCACTGGGTCTAAGAGACCTTAGTATTATATCCTTGTCCCAGGGGACAGGATGGAGTAGTAAGGAAGAGCATCCCTCGTCTCTTTCAGAAGCACAGGAAAGTGTGCTTATCGCTTTCCCTCCCATTCTGTGCATGCTCAGCATTAAGAGAAACTAGGAAATGTCCTCCAGGATGATAATAAGCCCTTCCAAAAATCAGAGGCCCTATTATCAATAAAGAGGTATATTATAAAGAGTTAACATCTGCCACAATTACATGGACTTGAAAACTGATATTTGAGCTTTTTGATGAAAAGTCAATTTTTGAAAGTGTTTAGATATATAACATTTCTTGACAACTTCTTTGCGATTATAAATCATATTGACTTTTTGATTACATATATTCATTTTAAAACACCAAATAATATTATTTTCCTAGATATTGTGGTGCTAAAAAGTTGTCAGTAAAATCCAGAATCTTTAAATAAATTTTGAAAAGGGGTGATGGACCAAATGGAATTCTAATTACAGTACTTGATTTCGACACATTTCTCTTTCATTTGACTCTTTCAAGGGAAAAGTGAAAAGCAACATTATCCTTGAGAAATTCTCTCTTTGTGTCTAAGCAGCCGTTTTTAATTACAGAAAATGTCTTCAAAATCTGTTTTGCCATTTTAAAGCTTTGGCTGTGAGAAAGTCAATTGTCAGTGGTGTAATGAAGGAAAAAATATTAAACTCAGAAAGCCATTTATAAACTTTGTTGAGTAGACATTTATATTATTTGAACATTAGTGGTGGATTTTCCATCGTAAAGTTTTCTTCTTGAATTTGGGTATTATTTTTGGCTATATAAACACAGGAGACTTTAACATCAACCAGTTAATTCATGCCTGCTAAACTATGTGTATAATTTAATGAAAAATAAGCCCAAATCATGCATTATATGTTTTTTCTTTGAAAGAGATTCCTTGGGAAGTTGTATTTATTTTACTAGACCGACACTTTCTCTGAGTTTAAGTCTTCCTCTCTTTCTTCTCTCCCTATCCTGCCCCTTTCTTTGCTTTCAAGAATTGCCTTAAAAAGCACATTACTTTGAATATCCTCCCAAGTGATAAATCTTCATCAGCTGAAAATAAATTTGATTTTGGGGATCAGCCAGAAGCCATTTGAAGTCAAGGCTGGTGGATGATAAAACTGTAATAACATTTTCAGTTAGAACCATTGACTGTAAAGTAATATGATCACTTTTCTTGAGTTTTTGGGAGGCTAAGACGGAAGTTCCAGAATAGGAAATCTCTGATACATATGTTTGCTTAAAAGTTAGTCTGATTGGTAATGGCAGTGCACATTTTGTGTATTTATTTATTTAGTTTCAATTTGCGTTAACTTCTTTTTCTTAGTGACTGTGTCTTGCAGCTGATTGTTTGTGAGAATATTGCCACACTTTTATGATGATAATTTTTTTTAGAGTTTTAGTGCTATCTATATATCTGAAATGTAGTAATGAAAGTAACAAGAGGACATAAAATTTGATTATATAAATTGACTATTTAATAGTTTTTTCTTTTATATTTAACATTTGAAAATTGGCAGCAAGGTTTTAATGCTTTTTAAAATGTAATTATGTAGATCGATATTATCAAATGGCAGTGATATTGTAACATCATCAAATGCAGTATTTCCTTCTGTCATCAACCTACATTGCTTCAAAAGTATAACTTTTCAAAATAAACTAAGATGTTCAGCAGTTACACTAAACATTCAAGTCTTTAGATGTCTATTAAGTATAGGAGTATTTCACTTTCGAATGCTCCCTACTCGTCCAGTAGCTATCTATCATCCCCTTTTCCCCCTTTTCCCCCCACTTTTAAATAAATTGTCCTCTAAATAAATTGTCTTCTCAATTAAAAAAAAAAGTCTGTTAAGTATAAAATTTGGTAATTATTTAGAGAAATTTTTAAACTTCAAAAAAATCTGTGGTTCCTTGTACAAGGGGTGATCAAAATAGATAGTGAATGTTAGAAATTTTATTAAAGACACATTGGCATTAATCACCTTCAAAATACTCCCTTCTAGACTTGAACACACTTATTCCTTCAATCTTGTCACTTTCTGAAGCAGTTCTGGAAGTCTTCTCTTATGGATCTTTTTATGATATATGATCAAAAATGTGGTGAATGCTGCTTTCCAGTGCCAACAGAAAGGCATCTAGTAAAAACATTGCATGTGTCCTCATCTACCTTAGTCACAGTATCTGGGACCATGTAACTACTGGCTCTTTCTCAAAGTCGAAATGAGCAGGAAAGGTAAATGTTTTGAATAGATTCAGGATATCAAGGCAACCACAGCAGTGTAACTAAAGACACTCATGAAAGACTTTCAGAATTGCTTCAGAAAGTGGCAAGAATGATGCGAAAAGTGTGTTCAAAGGAAGGAGGGAGGAGCAATTGAGGAGAGATTGGTGGCAATTTACTGTATGTTTTTGATGACACTGTGTTCTTCTTTTGCCCTTATTTGGCGTTTCACTTTAACTTTCATTTAACATGCTTATTAGCTATCAGACTTTTCATTTTCATTCTTGTAACTTCTTTTAAAACTTCTGCTCTTTTAAAACTCTAAAGTTTTAAAAGAATGTGAAGGAAGATGCCTTGGAAGGAAGCGGACAGGAAGGAAGGAAGGAAAAAGAAATAATATAAAAGCCAACTAAATATGTTTATTGAGATTAAAGAACCTTTTATTTCTGGTTATTTGTACTACTAGTTGATTTCATTCAGGTTTTGGTTAATAAAATTAGACTTTCAACTATGACAATACATCATAAATTTAAGACAATAATAGTAATTAGCCATACATATAAAAAGATTATTTTATTAGGATATTCTTTTGCTTACTTGATTTTAAAAAGCGTATTTTACATAGAAAGAAACAATCTTTATTAGATTTTCTAGTATTTTAAAAGAGTGATCTGTCTCGTAAATAGTGGATTAATTCACGTCTTGAGAAAGAGTAAAGTTTTGTGCGTGTTTAGTATAAAAGAATGACATATCTTGTACATTTCGTGATAGAACAGACAACTGGTAAATCTCCTTTTCTTGGCAAATGTTTCAGGACAGTATAAAGTGACTATGGAGTTGAATATTAAAAGCAATGAAAGAAAATAAAGCTTAGATATTTTTTCTCATTGAAAATGTTTCTAAAGAGATAATGTAAGTTGCTTATTTATTCATCTACTCATTTGACAAAAGTTTATATACATTATATATATGGCTGTGAACTTAATATAACAGATGTAAGTTTGCTTAAAAGTGAAATCCTGTCACTTTGGAACTCAGTCTAAGACATACCAATTTTCACTTTACCAGTATATTTATAAAATTTGAATATAAGGCTAATCATTTTGGATAGAAATTCTTTGTATTAACTGTTAGCGAAGTGTAGCAATAAAAGGTTTAATGTTTGCCACTCTCAGTTGAATGAAGCCCCACATCATGTGAAAGTCCAGTCTCAACCAGTTTAGCCTCTTGACCAAACTGAGCAAAGTCCCATGAAAAACTCTCCATGATGTTGTAGCTCTAGCAGTCTAAAATTGGGTGACTTTTACCCACAAATACTGGTTAAGGGCCTTTTGTATGTGAGGCACGTTGGTATGTATCTTCACCAAATCAGATACATCCCAAAGGTGTTGAGATAATCTTGAAATTTTCACTGTTGTCTTCAAAAAGTAAAATGTAATGACCACTAGAAGATTTTAGATAATTTGAATTATTCTGTAATGGTAAACTGAGAATATCTTTTCAAGGCTAAATACAGTAATCATCAGCATGACTTTTTATGTTTGATTTAATAATAATATGTCTAGTTTTTATCTAGTTTATAATTATTGAATGGATGCTTGGCCAGTGTGTGTATACAGATGGTTCTGTTTATCATGTTCAGTAAAAGTGTTTATCTGACCTATGTAAATCTGTCCTCTAAAGATTATGCTTCATACAGTTTCTAGTGTTCATGAACGTAATTGCTGACTGGTTTTTATGTAGATTGTGTAGAACAGTCTCTTGGGGATTAAAAAAACACATTTTATATACCAGTTTTTTTCAAATTTGGAAATCTTTTGAGCAATTTTTGGGTGCCTGGTGAGTGGTCTGCATTATAATTGAGCTTCAATATTTTTACAAGTGGGTTAATTTTTCTTTTAAAACTTATTTGAAAATGAATTTTTATTAAAGCAGTTTGATTTTCTTAGATGCACGTTACACAAATCCTTGCTCCTAATAGTTCCCTTTCCATCTTACTCTTGGTGTCTTTTCTTTTCTTTCTTTTCTTTTCTTTTCTTTTCTTTTCTTTTCTTTTCTCTTTTTTTTCTTTTCTTTTCTTCTCTTTTCTTCTCTTTTCTTTTGTGTGTGTTTTCTTTTAAATCCCTCTTGTTCTTTCCCATTCTCCTATTTCCTTTTTATCGCTTTTTAAAGAATTTGGAGTCGTTTAGTCCCATGTTATTTATTTTGTCTTTAGTAGAAAATAGGAATTCATTTTGGTGCTTGACAAGCCCTATGATGTATATGTGTATGAGGTTGTATAAGAAATTTCTATTTTATGTTATATTCATTTTTCGCAGAGAACAGAATTCTAGAACACTATACCTTATTGGAAAAGTATTATTTCAGGTGTTTTTACAGTTCTGCATTTATTTAATTTATCTTTTTCTTTTTAATGTAAGTAGTGATGGCTTAAGGCAAGCTTCTTTATAAAACCTGATTTTTAAGAAATGAAATCCGAAGAAGCCATGGTGACTCTTCATGGTAATTTAAAAGACACATTCCCCTAATGTCAGGAATAGATTGGGATGCCCATTATTTATACTCTATTGTCTCAGAGGTACTAATGAATGCCAGTAAATAAGAGCAAAAAATAGACAAACCTGGAAAGAAGGAAGTGAACATTTCCATTGTTTTACGATCAAATTCTTAAGAAAGTCATCTGACAAACTTACAGGCTGAGAGAACTCAGTTATAATAACTAGCTGTGAAGTCAGTGATGTTCTTTAAGATCTTTTTATTGCAGCAGTATATTGTGAATATATTTCCATATTATTAATATTCTTCTGAGGCATCATTTTTATGGATGTGTAGTTTAGATATTTGAATACTTCCCTATTTGGGAGCGTTTATGGTATTTCCTCTCCCATGTTATCAAAATGCTTAGGAAAAGAGTATCTTCTTGGTTAAATCTTAGTTGATATCCATGATTTATTTTCTGTTTTCAATAAATTTCTAGGCACAAAATTGTTGGGTGAAAGGGTGTAGTTTAATATTTTCATTATTCACATAGATACTTTTCTTTCCAGAAAGTTTGTACCAGTTTATATTCCTACAAACATCATTTGAGTATGCCTCATTCCTTGCCCACTTATCTATTTGAAGATGAAAGACCTTATTTTTATTTGTAGTTCTTGGAGAGCCAGACACACACACACACACACACACACACACAGAGCTAAATTGAATTACTTATTCATAAACATTTTTTCATTTTCCAGTATTGTTTTTAAATATTTTCGTAAGTGCCTTGTTTTAGCTTATAAATTTTAATTTTTAGATAGTAATTATATGTTTAGACAGGTTCGTCTTCCTTTAAGATTTATTTAAATAATCACTGCTCCATTTCTACTTTTGTTTTCAATTTTTTTGAGCAACAGCATTTTTATTCAGTCTTGTGTTTATTTGGGCATATGGTGTCTCACCAGGTTTTTCTATACAGTTTTGTCAATATCAGTTTTTGAATATATAAAATTTATCCAGTTCTCTCTAGATTTATCTTTATTCTTTTACTTTCTCATGAATGAATTAAGCCTGTTTTAGGTCTTTAAATTCTGTTCAATTGGCATATTTTTCAATTCTTGAACAAGTACTACACTATTAATTATTGTAAATGTATACTTAAAAATATTTTTCAAGGCACTTCTTTAGTCATAACTATTAGTTTTCAATTTTTTATTTGTTTATCTGTTCTTCAAAATGAATATTAGTCTCTCTTCATTAAGCATTGTGGTACTCAAGTACATTGGTGCTTTTTCTTCTCTGTAGCTACATCATTATGCAGTATCAAGAATGTATGTATAAATTGAAATTTTTGAGCTTCTGCTATTTAGATATACTTGGTGGCTTATTCTTTAGAGGATTTGTTTGTGCTTATTCCTTACATTTTCTTTTCTCTCATTTTTTGCTTGTGTCCTTTTCTCTGTATAGTATCAACCTCCTTGTTATTTGCTGGATGTTTTGTAATCAGTGGTGATCCCTTTCAGCCAATCAGATGCCTAGTGGTAGACCGGACATTTGTTATGGATCTTGCTTTTAATAAGTACTGTTATGTTGTACACCATTTGTACACCAAGTTCATTTTAGTTAACTCTTCCTGGTTTCATTACAAAGAGAATTACTTGCTTGCCTTTTTAGAGAACATTTGTGTCATGTTTTTCTCTGTTCATATTTTGCAGATACTGTCATACAGCATCTTCATGTCTATAGTACCAGTCTAGATCGTATCATATCATTTTTAGCTCTTCAATGTATTTCATATAGATATTTCCTTTTAATATAAAAACTCACAGGAGAAACTGTCTGAAAATTCTCCTGATGTATAAAGCCACAGGATTCAGTAATTTAAAATTACAGTGGGTTCTTTAGAATCTTTGGAGAATTGCAATTATTAACACTGTGAGTAATTTTCTTTTTTCCTTCACTAGTAGTTGTTAGAGAACAATTTAGAAAATTGATGCTTCTGTCAAAAGTCTGGATGGGTAGGATATATGCTCAGTCTAGCTATGACAACATTAAGAACCCCACAACTTTTACTAACTGTGAAAAAAAGAATCTATTTTATACTCCATTAAACTGTTACACATCATAAATAATTTATATCAACCCTGGGTCTTGTCTGTATCAAGGATGATAAACTAGTCAATGTAGAGTTTCTTTAAAATGAATGTAATAGTATTCTCCTTTTCTCGTGTGTGTGTTAACTTTCTGCCTTTTTCCTCACCAGAGGGAAGCGGATGTCTCCTTAATCTGAAAGTGTTCAGTCAATGATTATGGGACTAGAGGGGTTACATAGACCCAGAGAGGATACTGCAGGAATCACATGACATAGAGAGATTTGCTCCTTACCTCAACTGCATATATTTCTGTGGTCATATATTTCTTTCTGTACCTCAGTTTTCTCATCTTTCAAATGAGCGTATGTGCTTACTTCAGAAAGTTGTTTTGAGAATTTAAAGAGTTAACATGTGAAAGTACTTTTTAATTGTGGTTACTATTCTCATATTACATTCTTACTGCTATAGTTATTCTTGCCAGTGTTACCAGGACTGACAGCTATGTACATGTATACCACAGTTGAGCCTGGTAAACGAGGAACTGTTGTTTGTGATCACTCACCTTGTTCTGTGTTTTTTATAAATGGCCCTATGCGTACCTTACTGCACTCCTACCCTAGCAGATCACCCAGCCTTCTCAGGATTTTGGTTGGAGGAGCACTTAGAGAAGTGGGGGAGATACTATAATGGTATGAAAAAGAATGGTACGATATTGTGCTCTTGAGTTTTGTTGTCTTGAGCAACGTAAGGAACCAGTATTACCAGGAAGTGGGCAATTGATTAGTAAAGGTGGAGGTTTTCATAATTATACATAGTTGACATATAGTTAAAGAGGGTAAAAAGACAGTGAGTAAGGAGATTGTGGTTAAAGAGACAGAATCTCAAGTTATCAATGTAAGAGTGGAACTCGCAGTCCTAGAGCTTAGATGTGTATGGCTGTCTTGGTGAATGACTGAGACTCTTGGTGGGAATGTTTTAAAGACAAGAAAAGTCATTGTTGTGAGCTGAAGGGTGGTTGTGCTGAGTGTCAGTGAGAGCCTGTGTCTTCAGAGCTGAGGAAGGCCTCAGGAATGCAGTGTAGGTGTGGATACTGAGGCAGTAATTGGAACCTCACAGGAAATTGTTTGACTTGCCTAGAGCTGTAACACATTATGTGCCCTAAGTTCTGTCTTCAAGGGTGACTATGAGAAGTAATTACTTGTTAAGTAGGATATAGTCCCAGATTTAAAGACCAAATGCAAAGAGCTGCTACTCCACCATAATCTCATTATTATATTTGGACACACAGAAAATAAAAATATTATCATAAAATATTATGGTAGTTTTTGCAGGTACAATCATTTAAAAATGGATTAAAACTGGTCCTGTTGCAACATAAGGCACATGAACTGGTAGCACTGGTTTTCAAGTATTTTGAGAGGGTGTTGCCCATTGAAAAAGTGACTTCTTTGGTTATAATTCAACTAGGCTCTGGTATTTAGAGTCCAGGCCCTAAGACTTCTCCTTCCCTCTTCTATTAAAAATGGAAACTGACAAGGTGAGTGGAACAATACCTTACCATCTGTTTCTGAGTAATAATAAAACCTGTTCAGTAAGGCACGTGCTTTTCACTTTATGTCCCCCTCCATATGTAGCCTTATTTATTTATTTATTTATTTATTTATTTATTTACTTTTTTTGTGTGTGTGCTAAGGATCGAACTCAGGGCCTTGTGGTTGCTAGGCGAGCACTCTAACCACTGAGCTAACTCCCTAGCCCTATATGTAGCCTTAATGACACCTGTTGCATATGTTTTTCTTAACAAGTTCACTTATTCTCCTCCTAGGCAATTCAGCAAACTCTTAGACTAAAGTGAATGATGGAATGGGAGTCTAGCTATTAGAAGCTGACACAGCAGTTGTGGGAAAAATGACTGCTAAAGTATGATGTTGAAAGAAGAGACAAAAATACAGAAAGTAGGAACTGTATCAGAGTACTTCAGTGATGAATATTCCCTGATGATGGCCTTGATTCATCCATAAAACCAAGCAAAATACTATGAAAACTTCTCCACTTTCTGTCCAGTTTCCTCGAAGGATACAGGAGTGAAATACTCTGAGGAAAGATTTCCCTTAGAGATGGCCTCCTGTTTAATCAGGGACTTAGGGTGCATGAAGGGACAAGTCTCAATTATATAGAAAATGACATAGAAAATGTGCTTAAGTGGAGCACTTCATTTCCCAGGGATGCCAGATAATTGAGTTATACCTAAAATCTTGAACCGCCTGACTAACACACATGCATACACATCTAGCTCTATGTGTGGAGAGGTGTTAAATGGTTTGAAAACTGTAATTAAATCACTGAAATTGTGCTGCAAAACCCCCATAAGCATTGCCTCATGTAGTATTTCAGTGCTAAGTGCTAAAATTTAATCTGAGTAGCTGTGACTAATCTAGTCTTTATTTGTAACACATTCAAATTAAGAGGTGTATGTTCTTGTTCATGTACTTTCTCATTAACACTAATACTGCTAATGGGAGTGATAAATGCATTGTTTTTGCCTTGTATCACTCACGCCTTTTAGATAACTAGCTCCTTAGAGGAGATAATTTTTCCTGTGATACATTTACGGACCTTTGTGTTTAATAGTTTTACTCAAAAGAGAGTGTCTGTAGGGACTGTTTGTTAGTTGATGGGCTCTGGGGAAAAGAAATTTGGATTAATCAGTTTGAATATAGAAGAAATTATGATGGAAATTAGTGTAAATGGGTATATCACATACTCATTTGTTCCTGTATGTCTTTCAGGCACTTTTTTCTAGTTTATTATGAGTTTGGAAAGCTCTTCCCTAGTTCTAACTTTGCTTTCTTGGTCTCTTATTTCTGTTTGACACATATTTCCTTAGAGACAATGTTATAAGGAGTAGTTCTTTTAGCTAGGACTACTGAGTTCCTATGGTGATGTAGTTCACCTATGTAGTGAATTAAAGAAGGACTTGTCTAGTCTGGCTTGGGACTTGACCATTCTTTCTTTGAGAAAACACATCGATTTCCAAAATCAAATTCCAAATGACATTTTGGAATTACAGAATTCCAAGTTGTACAATATTTGCATTTCTGTCTCTTGAGGAGTTACTCAGTTTTCACCAGCTATGGAAATAGATATATATCAAGTCTGCAAGGTACAGAAAAAAGAATGTTAACTTTAGAATCAAGATGCTAGTGTGTATTTATTTGAAACCATGTGGCTTTCAAGAGCCTTAATATTTCTCTGGGTTAAATGGAGGATGATATATACATTATAATACATACTTCCCAAAATAATTACAAATGTTATGAAAGTACCTTGTAAGTTGTTAGGAAGGGGTGCAAATGAAAGATACAATTATTTAATGTTTAATAATTGGGAAGATAAAACAATTGTTCTAACTGACAGGTCTCTTACAAAATTTCTCAAGTCCTGTTAGGTATTTGTTGAGACTTTTAATTCCTGCCATTTTATGGAATAACTGATGTATTATTTTAAAGTAATACAGTTATTTAATGAATTAATTTTCTTAACAGCCGTATGTTTGTAAGTAAAACACCTTGCAGTAATGAAGTAGTTTGAAAAGGCAGTGTCCTTTGACAAATGAAAGATCAGTCAGTCTCTTTGTCCCACAGTGCAGAAATACCAGCCACCATATTAAATCTTAATCAGTAACAATGTTTCACTAATTACAAGAGCTGTTTTATATATTGGGTAAATTGCTATTTGTAAATGTTGGATTATATTAACTAACACAGATAATTGCCAGCCACAGATAAGCATAAGGTTTCCTAAAAGCTTCCATCAGTGGCTTGAAGTAGGCATTACTGTTACTGCCTAATATTTCAGTCTGTGTGGAAAGGCAGGTAATGACATTATGAATACATTTATAATGCAGAGCAATTTCTTCTCAAATGCATGTAAGTATTATTACTTTACCAAGAGTCTGTGAAATATGATTTATTTAATGCATTTCAGCCCCCATAATATTAAGATATAATTGAGATGTGAAGTAAAAAAAACTGCATGTAGTCAGTATGGCACATGAGTCATAGACTAAATTGCTTGTAATTTTAAAGGCACTTAGGGGAATTGTGAAATTTATATAATGCATTTTTATGTTTGGAAAAGGTTATAAGAACAATAGTCTAGTTATTTTAGTATTTCAGTCCTAAAAATAGAACTTTTTTGAGTTTTTATTAAACCTAAGATAGCCACATATGTGAGCAAATCCAAATCTTTACAGGTCCATTTCTCATTAACTACTTTTTGAATATTTTCTCCTTTAAACCTGTTATATTTAGTAAAGTGGTTAAGTAGAATATAATTCTTGTAAAGGCCATAAGCTGGTTCTTAATAAACTGCAAAGCTGAGTGAATGACAACAACATAAATGTTGCCAGCACATTTAGAAGGGAATCAGTTAAATGGTACTTGGAATTTTAATGATTATTGCTTTGAAAAGACTGAAAATCACAGGTCTTGGCTTTATAGTTTAATTACTTGCTTAACAATTGCTAGTGATTCACTAAATCACAAGGCTTCCAAACAAATAACATCAGTAACTCTGTCATGCCTGAGCAACTCCAATTTTCTTGACAATGGCTACCAAACTGTGTTTAGCCTAATATAAACTGTTAGTTTAACAGCAAGCAATAGGAGCTTCAAGCGTGCCATTGATGAAGTGCGGGCAAATTGAGTGCTTTTACCAGTGGTGACACTTGTGTCAAGAATAACTTCGGCATGTTTCATCAAGACCAGTTGGAGAAGCAAATATAGTAATTATCCACATCCTTTTTTGATATTGGATTTGGTAATACTGAGTGCTGTCCAGCTTTCCAGGGTTTCTAATTAATAATTGGTTCTTAAGAACACAGCGTGTCATTCCCCACAGTTTAAATAAGATTGGGAAGTAGGGCAAGCTTAAAGGTCCTACCTACTTTCATGGGACAAATTGAAAAGACAGTTTAAAAGGAGAAGTTGCAGGAAGAAACTCAGGTGTGCTTGAGTGAAAATTTAATTTGTACCTTTATTGACCTGTGCTGTCCTTCCTCGCTGTGTCTTAACTTGGTGGCATTTCTGTGAGTGCACTGCTCTCCCATCTTGCCATTTGCAGTGCAAGCTTTTTGTTTCAAATGGATTCTTCCAGAAAAAGAAGAGTTCTTCATTTTTATTCATGTAGCAGCCACAGTCTTTTGCTTACAAGAGAATTATCTTATCTCCTGTTCTTTAGTGTGTTACCATTGAAATACCTGTGTCCACAACTTTGGTTTGATTTAGGATTTTTTTAACTGTATAATGGTGAGAAAGCAAAACTATTTAATAGAAACTGCCCTTTGATGGTGAATTTTGATCTTTTCCTGGGTTAGAGATATGTGGTATGATACTCTTTCACAATGCTGGGAGTGATGCTGAGCCCTGGGCCCCACTCAGCCTTGTGATTTTGAGAGCAAATGCTCGATGTTCTATAGTATACTGTGCTGCTAAACTAGGATATTTGGTGGGATGGGTGTATTAAATGTATTTTTGTCTTAGGATATTTTTAGTTTTGTCAGGATGTAACTCCATCAAAGTCATAAAGCATTTGTAATGGAAAATTAGCATTTAAGACCCACGTTTAAGGTTGGACAATAAATTGGGTGTGGTGGCACATGCCTGTAATCCTAGCACTCCAGGAGGGTGAGGCAGGAAGATTACAAATTGGAGCTCAGCCTGCTGAACTTGGTGATTTAGCAAGACTTTGTCTCAAAAACTCACTCAACAAAATAAAATAAAATAAAACAAAACAAAGGGCCTGGAGTTGTAGTTTGGTGTAAAGGCCCTGATTTCAGACCTCAATTTCAGACCCCATTAATACACACACACACACACACACACACACACACACACACACACACACACATAATAATTCCTAGTTTGAGTGCTTACTCATGCCAGGCATTATCCTAAGTACTTAGTATACATTTTATTAAATTCTTACAGCATCAGGCAGTAATTTTATTGTGCCTGTGATAGGAATGACTGAAGCTTAAAGTAGTTAAGTAATTGATCTGGAGTAACCAGTCAGTTCAGCTCCAGACTCATCCCCTGAACTATCATGCTATCCTGGTTCCTTAGTATACATATGTTTCCTTAACATAATTGTGAATGTGACCTGTTTATTGTACACTATATGAATGTGATCCTTCTTGGTAGAGGTATTTACAAAATCGTAAAATTTGTGGCCTATTATAGTACATCTTTATCATGATCTAGACTACACATATATATTCATACATAAGAAATATTACTACTTGTGGTTTACTCTTATTTTCTTCCCTCTTGTGTTTTCTATTTTATTCTATTTTCATTTTATAAATGCTGCTTGTGACTCATTAAATTACTTTGCAGTCTACTACTAGGTAGCAACCTACAGTTTGAAAATCCCTGAGAATCAGTACTGGCCTTGTGTGGTTCCTACTAGTCAATGAAATCTTTGTTCCTCTGGTTTTACTCTTATTCTGCCTCAGGTACTTGCACTTCTAATTTTGTTAGTTTTCTAATTTTGTGAGACCTTGTATAGTTTTGCCAGTAGGCATTTGTGAGTGATTGAATTCTGAGGATGGATTAATGCATTTCCCGTGGCTACGAGAATTTCTCCTTTGCCATTTCATCATGATCCTTTGGGGGTCTGGTGGAGTCCATATTACATGGTTATACTCAGAACTTGGCTTTCCAGAGTCTGCCTTCTTTTCTTTCTGAAGTTCTTCTATGCCAGGCAGGTATACTATAGCAGTTGAAGGAAACTAATACAGCAAAATGGTCTTTCTCTACTTCTCACCTTCCACTTCCTCTCATGTTATACAGGACACAGTATACCAGATGTGTTTTAAATTGCAACTGCACATCTTTGCAATTGGACCTACTTAAATATTGTCCAACGGACCTACTTAAATGTTGTCCAGAAAACTTGACTGAAGCCATTGCCCTACATACTTTTGCCTTGAATGAATTAGTAGCATATATGGTGATACCTCAATTCACACTAATTCATTTCACGGTTCTGGGGGAAATGTCCAGGTTTATGTTTGTGCAAAAAAGATGGCCACGGTTGTGCTTGTCACTCAAAACAGAGTTTGCAAAACAGAAACAAAATTTTGCCAAATGCTTCTTGGTCTTGTCTTCTTCTCTTTTGTTTTCTGGCTCATAAGAGCAGTGGTTTTTCCCCACCACATGTCCTTGCCATGATGTAGTCCCTTATCAGTGGCCCAGAGCAATGAGGCCACTTGGTCTTTGACCAAATCCCTCAAAATCATGAGCCAAAATAAACCTTATCTCTTTAAAAACTGCCTCAGGTACTTTGTTGCAGTAATAGAATGCTGACTGATAGAGAAACAGTTATTCATTCCCAGCAAAGTGACATCTGGCTGGATCTTTTAATTTTCCTGGATGGAAATAAGTAGGTATCCCAGTAAACTCACTTGTGCTGTACCTAGTAGTTCAGGCAAAGGCAGCCTGTCCTTCGCATTTGATATTCCCTCTCCTCAACTTAACATGAAGTACCTGAAATTAGTTCTCCTTCAGCATGATTCAGAAACCCTGCTGGTGACTTCTAGTTGTAGCTATATGTCCCCAGTTCAGTCTCTTTTTCTGCTTAGATATGAGGGCCCCTTCATCAGTGAACCCCCTTGCCTATGGACTTCCCTCAGCCATCCTATACCTGCATAATAACCCTTTCTTTTATTTGGTGCCACTGGTTTGTTGTGAAATCCCAGTACCTTCACACTGGATACGGGCCAAGTCTGACTAAAGATTTTTAAGGGAAATTTGGTTCTCAGACTTCACTACCAGTTAGTGAACTAGGCATCCCTGCAAGCTGGAACCTAGGCTGTCGAGCTGTTCAGAGCCCTCCGTGTGCAGTGGTCTCTGTGCTTAGGGTTATTCCAAAGTGCAGCCAAAATGGATATCCTCCATTCTAATGGCAGTGTACCCTTTATGTTGCTAGGGTCACAGAACGTTTTAGAAGCTTCTTAGGATAGCTAGGCATGGTGGCGCACACCTGTAATCCCAGCATTTGGGAGGCTGAGGCAGGAGAATTGCTATGAGTTCAGGGCCAGCATGGGCTACACAGTGAGTTCAAGACCAGCGTGAATTACATAGCAAAACTCTGTCTCAAAAAACCAAAAAGTGAAGTTATTCTTCTTATAAAGTCTTGCTGATGTTAAGATTGTGCATTGATCATTAAAACATACACTTCCTGTTTCAATCATTATGTACATAATGTACCAATACATGTTCTTGGTAAAAATAAAAAAATTAAAAGAAAAAAACACACTTCCCAATCCGTCGTGCATGTATAGGACGCTGAGTATACTGTTAGAAATTGCACTGTCCCATTCTTAAAAACAAGGCTGGCACTGAGGGTGGCAGATGGTACTGATGGTACCAGAGTTAAATCTGAGTCACCACAGTGAGATTAACATCAAGTCCTATGAAAAATATGTGTCAACAAAGGTGACCCGGGGATAAATGAATGCTTGGCATTTTTACATTTGAAAATAATGGTTCTTTTTAGTGTGTAAGACATTTTTGCCTGTTGTTTTTGTCTAACTCAGACCAGAATCTGCTTACTAGATTTATGGAATTGGTAAAGATTTTCATCCAAATCGGAAAGTGACGCTGTAGTCCCAAACTTCCATATTCTGGAAGGTTTCTTTGCCATCCTTGTTTTGGCCTTTAGCTTTTTCACATGAGGCAGTACAGAAAGGATCAGTTGGGAGCCCCCTAAACCAGAAGATCTAAATAGAATTAATAGAAAGTATTCTCAGCTAGGAAAACTGTGGTTAGATGAAAGGACTGCAGAAGAAAGATTTTGAGGTCCTTAGATTTCATGAAGTTTGATAACCCTGGACTAGGAGTCATGTTTTGGAAGAGGAGCTCAGGTGGAAAAATTGAAAGGAGGTCCCTAAAATTTTGTAGGATGTAAAAGTGAGAAAATTTAACAGAAAAGGCTTGTGCACTAATAATGAGCCTGATTTGAAATCTTGGCCCTCCAGCACTTTGATATGTGTCTGCCTTTGACGGTAAGGCCCCGCATGAGCCGGCTTAACTTGTGAATCCTGAGCAAAAGGGAACAGTTGGAGCTGGCAGCTTCGGCGCTGCTGCGTGACTGGGATTGGCTCCTGAGCTGCGGAGGCCAGTGAGCGGTGCCTTTCCAAGGCAGAGACCCGGGAAGCGCCTTGCTTTGGCTTTGTCTTAGCGTCCGCGTGTCTTTGACAAGTGAACAATAAAACGTGCTGTTTGATCCAGACTATCTTGCTTCTTTTCTGTGGCCCCCCCACAGTCCTTCTTTTTCATCTCACATTACATGAGGTCCTTTCACCTCTCTTTCCTGACCCTGAGTTCCAGTGTTCGCAGGTCCTGCTCGCCCAGGATGTGCTCTAATTGGCAAAACTGTAGCCTGGTAGCAGCAGTTCTCGATTGCGGTTTCCTAATTGGTGTCAGGGGCTGTTGGCGGAGCCAGCCATGTTGAATTGATTGATAGATAGGCTGCTGTGACTGCTGGGCTTGTGTCTGACCAACAGGTTTATTGCTTTTGAAACTAAAAATTAAAATGTTAAGTATGTCCTACAGTGTCCTTGGTGCGTCTGAAATGAAATCAGCTATTCATCAGTAAGGAGCATTTTCAGTGTTACCTAAGGTCCCTCGGGTTTGTAACGTAAAATTTTGTTCTATTTCTAACTCACAGCTGGCTGTTTCCTAGCTTTCATAATGCAGTGTAAAGCTGCATTACATTTCGCACTGCCTGCTGTACAGTGGGTTTCTTCTTTTCAGAAACAATGCAGATGTGGTGGTACATGTGCATGTTAGAAGTGGAAGAGCAGGGGACAGGATGGAAGACACCCTTCCTACAGAACTTGAATTTACTAACTCATTTACTTTGGTCAGTGAGAGTATGGTTAGTTATGTTAATAGTGAATTTTAAGACAAAAATGATACAAGTTCTTTTTCAAAGCCTGTTTCATGTAATTGACATTTATATTGAAGATATAACTGAACTTTGAGGCATATAACACAATGACTGGTTTACCCAAATTAATGCCTGAAGTTACAGAACGCTACAAAAGACTGAATTTTAAAATCTGGTTTTAATACTTGGATTAGTACTTTATAGTCTAGTGTAATAAAACAATACAGTGACTTTAAGGAGATCACATGTTACCAGTGAACAAACCTCTTTGATGTTTTGTCTCCTAGTTTCTGTAGCAGAGTGCTTAATTATTTATAGCAGCATTTCTTTTGTACAATGCTAAGTTTTCGTCAATCTTTTTTTTTTTTTTTTTTTTTGAGACAGGGTCTTGTTGTGTAGTTCCGGTTGGTCTAGAACTCACTACATAGCCCAGACTGGCCTCAAACTCTTGGCAATCCTCCTGGCTCAGCCTTCCAAATGCTGGGATTACAGGTGTGTGCCACCACGCCCGGCTCTGTCAATCTTTATCAACCAACATTATATAAAATATTCAGATAATAATGCTCTTCTATTTGCATTATATTCATCTTACAAAGAATTTTCACATATATTATTGTATGTGGTCCTTTGAATAACTTGAAGTTAAGCATTATTGTTTTATACCTTAATAATAAGTGGACTAAGCATTGAAAAGTTCAGTAGCTTGATTGAAACCTCTGATACCACGTATGTAGCTGTTGTAACTTGAGCCTGTAGTGTTTACCACCATAGTGTGCTGCCCTCTGTGTGGTGAGTGTTATATCATGGCTTTTTTTTTTTTTTAACACATTCCTGCCAGCTTGAACCACTGTTGGTACATGTATGACTGTTCCACTCGGCAGCATGGGACAGTGGTACATGCTGCCTAATGGATAGTCAATCATGTGTAGCTCCATCATGAACATGTTAATGGTATTGGGACTTGAACTCAGGGCCTTTGTTCTGAGTTACACTTAAGCCAGCCTCCTTCCCTCCCTCCCTCCCTTTTTAAGACAGGATCCCACTAAGTTACCCAGACTGGGCTTGAATTTACAATCCTCCTGCTTCAGCCTCCCAGAGTGCTAGGATTATAGGCACGCACCACCATACCTGCTGTATCAGTGCTTTAACCTGATAGAGATGACTCAGACTCTCTTCGGTGTTGAATTTCATTTCAGAAGATTGACATAGGCACAGATAGGTACACAAAGTGCTAAAGGCCTAGTGAGTCACTCATGCGCTGCATAAGGGTTTGGGCCATTGGTGTCAATGAGGACAGAACTTGGCACAGTTCTTGAAAGAGGCTAGAATTTGATCTAGAATTTGATCAGGATTTGAAACATGTCGGCATCCAGATTGAGAGACCACTGGAAAAAAGTTACCTAGCTGGGAGAACATGGATTCTCTAAGTATTGAGTACCTTAGTGCAGCTAGAGCTTTGGGTTTGGGGACGAGGGAGGGCTCATTGTGGTTGATAGGCTCGGAAGGTGCAGAGCAGGCAAACTGCCGTCTGGTGGAAGTGTTGAGGATGGATAAAAGGGCAAAAGAGAAGAGAGAGCTGTGGTGCAGCTTTCTAAACAAGGAGAAATGCTCTGAATTAGAAGGCTGTTAATTGGAATTCAGATGGGAAGATTGCATGTGCTAGACAGTGCTGATTTTAGAGTAAAATTAGAAGCGAGAGATCAGAAAGGAAGAATGAGCTAGACCACATCATAAAGATCACTCTGGCTTTGAATACTGGTGAAAATCACATTTCAATTAAGATTTCTGTCAATTTGTTTTATTCCTGAACCAGCAAGCAAGCAATTCTAAAGGTATGTTTGGACCTAAATAGGCAGACAGCGTTTTCTCTTGCCTTTGCAGTTCCTCACAGAGTAAAGCCAAAGTTCTGAGGTCGTTGTAACTGCCATGAAGGAAATAATCTGCCATGTTTGTGGCACTCAGTACCATGAGCACTCTGATTTTTCATATGTTAAGATGAAGGCTTGAGGTCCTCTCAACCCTCATACATCTATCCTTTTACCACTTGAAGAAGCTTCCTCTGTCTACCCTGTATCTTCTGTCTCATCATACTCACCATAGCCCAGGCTAGGGGCTGTGCCAGCAAGCAAAAGGTGACTGCAGTGTAGTTCAGCGACTGGCAAGATATTGCCACTTTTAGATCGTGTTAACAAATAGTTACGTTCAGAGTGCTGTGTTTGGGGTAGCTTCCAGATATCCATGTGGCTATGTTTGTTAGATAAATTGGAAACATAGATCTGGAACTGAGGAGAGTGTCAAAGAGTAGAGAGAATTCTGATTAAAAAAAAAAGTTCTGATAATCCTCAGGTAGATGAAGATTTGAGAATGGGTGAAATCTTCAAGGAAAAGATACGGAGAGAAGACAAAACAGTTAAGGCAGGATTTTAGAAAGCGTTGACCTTTCAGCAGTAGGTTTAAGAAGAGTAGTGTAGGAGATGAAGGAAATTTTGAGAAGTGGGGTAGCTTGTCAAAGGTCAGGTTTCCACAGAGGGCCAGTGACATGAGCCCAAATGAGAGGCTGTTGAATTAGGCAGTCATTAATCAGTAGCTGTCCCTACATCTTGTACATAATCAAAAGCAAAGTGTTGACAACACAAAGAATCAGTGTTTGGGATCACATCCTACTAAAAGGGTTTTGCACAGTGAAAGAAATCACCAACAGAGTGGGACAAAAACGCACAGACTGGGAAAATATTTTTGCCAGCTGTCCTTCAGACAAAGGTCTAACATCTAGAATATATGAAGAACTCAATAAAATCAGAACCCCCAAATTTAGAGACCCAATCCAAAAATGGGCATCTGAAATGAATAAACATTTCTCAGATGAAGAAATAAAAATGGCAAATAAATATATGAAAAAGTGTTCAACATCACTGGTCATTCAAGAGATGCAAATCAAAACAACGCTAAGATTCCATCTCACTCCAGAAAGAACAGCTGTTATCAAGAAATCAACCAATAACAAATGCTGGCGGGGCTGTGGGGAAAAAGGAACCCTCCTCCACTGTTGGTGGGAATGTAGGCTGGTCCAAACACTGTGGAAATCAGTGTGGAGATTCCTCAAAAAACTGCAACTAAAGGTTCCATTTGACCCAGCTATTCCTCTGCTTGGTATCTTCTCAGAAGAAGTAAAATCATCATACCGCAGTGATATATATACAACTATGTTTATAGCAACACAATTTCTAATAGCTAAGTCTTGGAAACAATCCAAATGCCCAACAACTAATGAATGCCTAAAGAAAATGTATTTTTTCTATATAATGGAGTATTACTCTGCCATAAAAAGGATAAACTCGAGCTATTTATAGGTAAATGGATGCACTTTGAGAACATACTCTTAAGTGAAATAAATCAGACACACATGAGTACCTATCAAATTGTTTCTCTGATGTGAGAAATCGTAAGTGTAAATAAGGACAAAAAAGTATAATAGATACTATGTGAAAGAAAGGTAATATTCAATAGGGAGGAGAATTAGAAAGGGAGGAGTGGGAAAAGAAGGAAAGGAAAAAAGAAAAGAAAGGGAAAAAGTGGAAAAATGTAAATAAAGCTATTGTAAATAGGGAAGGAGGGGAGTGAAGGCAAATGTGGGGAAGAAGGGAGGGAACCAAGATATAACATGTACAGGTACAAATTAACTGTGATGAATGTGATACTATGCATACAATGTACCAATACATGTTCTGGATAAATAAAACTGAATTAAAAAAAAAAAGAAGTAAAGTGTTGGAATCAGAACCCAGATTTCTGTTCATTAAAGCAAAGGAAGAAAGGAACAAACTGATATGATTATTGTTTCATCAAGACTTCAAGCTTTCAAATACAAGTGATAAGAATGTGTATCTTGAAGAAGTAATAGATTTTTTGGGAGGTTTTCCTTGAAGAAATTAAAGTGTTTGAAAGTCAAAGAAAGAAACCAGTGGCAGAAGAAGGAGGGAAAATAAATGCAAGTAAGGGATGGCAATCCATGGGGCAGAATCACAGAGGATATGGGAGAGTAATAGGTTCAAGGTTAGAAGTAGTCTTTGGAAAGGAAAGGAGAATCCCTCCTTTGCCAAGTGAGATAAGAAGAAAAGCGAGAATGGTCTGAGCAAATTTGAATGGGAAGGAGGGGAATTTGTGTTTTAATGGACTCTTTTTTTTTTTTTTTTGCTATTAAGAGATTTAATGCCATTCTGCATGATAATACCAAATCCATTCATTCTTTAGAGTATGGGGCCCGAGGAAACCCAAGGTGAACAAAGTGAAATAGGACAGTTGAGATGCCTTTTTGTTGCTAATCAGATACTGATATCTCTTGTTCAACTTAATTTACCCCACTCCTGGCACATACATCCCACTTTCAGCTTCACATGAGACCATTAGATTGCTTTCATTTGTCACCCTTATCCCTGGTACCATATTCTTTGTATTACAGGTCTTCTGTCATCTTCCTGGAAAGGAAGAAGGCAGAACACCTTCCTAATCAGGCCTGGACTGAACTCCAACCTTCATCTCAAGACCCCAGCTCCCCCTTTATCTGAGGCTTGGTAGCCCTACTCTTTCCATCTCTCACTGAGTATTAACTGCGAAGGGAGAAAGTGGCTCAGGTTGCTTTATGGATGGACTCTTCGCAACTATTTAAGTCTGTACATTTTGGTATGAGTAATTTTTTTGTATAAATAAATGGATATATGGATATCCTTGAGTTTGGGGATAAATCACGGTACTTCCCCGGAAAGATGTGACCTATGAAAAAAATGATAATGAAGTCCTAAAGACATCTGACAGATTTTTCCATCAAGTTAATTTTTTCTTGTTCAGACATGAGTCTAAAGATTGTTTCTTGCACTGCTTTTGAAATCTGTTCTGACTCTGACAGTAGAAATGGACATCCAGTACCAAGAATAGCCATAAATTAAAGAGTGTCAACTTAAAACAGTCTCATAGACATGTAAGTGATAGGGCTATTTTAAGTCTTTCATTTTTTTTTTTTTTAATAATACTTGCTTTAGAAATTCAGGCTGTTCCCTGTTTGGTTTTTTTTGTGTGTGTGTGTTCCCTTCCCCTCCCTTTACCCCCTCCTCCTTCCTTATTTACAAAAGCTTTGTTTCCATTTTTTTCTTTTTATTTCTTATTTCTCTTGTCCCTCTGAGGGGAAGGGGAACGGAAAAAAAGAAGCAACAAGGTATATCATGTATAGGTACAAATCCCCTATGATGAATGTTATCACTATGTACATCTAAAATGTACCATTAAAATAAAATTTTAAAAAAAGATAAAACAAACAAAAAAAAGAAATTCAGGCTGTTTTTAACCAGTTGTTTCCATCCAACTTAGCAGCAGGTGGTAAACATTTTATACAAAGGCACAAGCAAGGTACATGCCCATGAAAAGGTGAGTCAGGTTTCTTACCAGATTCTCTGCTTTTCCTCTTTACAATGTGTGTAGATTAGATTATTTCATGTCTATCTGGTTTAGGAGCAGATTTCTTTGGTAGCTATTGAGAATTTAGCTGTAAAACGGGTTCTACAGACTCGGTATGTGTGTTCCAAGTGAAGGACTTTGCCCTTAGTTTCATTGTGTTTAATAAAGGCAGCAGAGAAAGGGACCAGGACCACTAGCAGTTTATAGAAAATACATAGTTTTCCTTGAAACCACTTACACTGCATTTGGGAGAATGGGCTAGTACTTGTTTCATAGGGTTTGTTATGCTGGCCTTTTAATTGTGGTTGTAATCTGAGGATGTGGGTTGATTTGTAATGTGTGTGAAGGTGTATTTCTATAATCTGTACTCCCTTATTCTCTTAGATTTTGGATTCTAATCATATCCGTATTCCAAAATATATAGAGCTGTTCTTAAAGGAACAAATACATAGAGATTCTTGATAAAGCGGTTACTAATTTTTTAAAAAAACAAAAATATTTATTTACTGAAAGTACATCTTGTAGAATGCATTTGGATGGATGCTCTCATTTTGCTCCTCACAAGTTTCTCTGAAACAGGTGTATTTTCTTTTGAGTCTCCATCTTTTCCATAGCATCAGCCATAGCATCTCCATAGCATTTAGCTGTCAGCTAAAAACTAGCAACCCAAGACTTCCTTCATGGGCTGTCCTTTCCCAACAAGTAACACCGGGCCAGTTTTCTCTTCCCACTTGCCAACTTCCTCAGAAACTACTATTCTCTTTCCCACTGGCGGGACCACCATCTGCAGCAGAAATTTAGCTCTCTTCCTTGTCCCCCACCCTCTTTCCAGACTGTTGATTGCAGTTCCTTATGGGTGGAATCCAAACCTGCTGCCCTGGATGGACATTGTTGTGGCTTCCCTAACCTCTAACCCCGTATTGCTTCCAGCAGAGCCTACCTAGTCTACTTGCTTCTGTTCTGTGTAGCCTCTTGGCTAGTGTTACTCAAATGAAACTCTGATGTGATCGTCCAAGCAAGAAGCCCTACCAAGGATTGCCATGGTCTTCAGGTGAAGCTGGATCTTCAGCATGTCAGAGGGCCCATCTTCATAGCCCATCTCATGCTGCTTTTCCAGCTCTTGCTGGTCATTTTTCAGTGTGCAGCTTAGACTCCACTGCTTAAACCACTGATAGGTTGCTGAACCTGTCAAGCATTTCATGCTGCCCTCCTTAGGTACCTTAATGCACTTGCATTCTGCATCTTTATCTCTTCTTTCTTGAGTCCCATCTTTCATAAGCTTTTTTGTTAACATTCTCCATCTGCTGTGAACGTGTTTTTCCTTTCTGGTTCTGCTTCATTTCCCCAGTGGTCTGGGAGCTCTTAGAGGACAGTCACAACCTGGTGGTACTCCTTTGTTTCTCCAGCACCTTATGTTGCATCTGGGACACAAAACTGTGCAATAAATGTTCGTTGAAAATTGTACAGATCTGAGTCTGCACCAATCTTAAATAACTAAATTAATTCTTCAGGGTTATAGGACTAGAATTGATTTCCACTAATACCAGGTTCAGAATTGTTCATCTGTAGAACTTATGCTTTTGTATGCACCAAGTTTTCAAGCCATATTTATACCTTTGGTCTGGTTATGTGCCTTGATTTACAAAAGAAAGAAAAAGAAAGAGGGAGAGAGAAGAAGGCAGGAATGGAAGGAGCGAGAGAAGGAAAGGAAGGAAGGATGGATATTGGTGTTAAAACAACTCTAGTATGGGCAAGTTCTGGTAGTTTGTGCCGTGGGTGAAAATATCATCTTGAATCTGGTAAAAAATTTTTTATAAATGCCACAAAATAAATTAAAACTTTGTTATTATCTTGAAGGTATAAAAAAGGAAGAACTATGTCCCCTGTAAATAAAGCATTTTAATTCACTTTTAACACTTAAATGCAGCAACTAGACAAACTTATTATTCCTGGTATTTATATCTTATAAGGTAGCAAATTGTTGAGGGAATGCAGTAATGAAATTTAGTCATTTTGAAATGAATTCCAGAGTCATACCTGTGCAAGGTTAATCCATGGTGCATAAGCGGTGTGTATCTGCACCTTTGCATCAGGATTTTTTAAAGTTGGTCTTGCTTAAGTAAGACATAGTTTTCCTCCTGCTTTCTAGAAAGTGAGAGTCCCTTCTCTCTCTCTCTCTCTCTTTTTTTTTTTTTTTGGGTGGTGCCGGGGATCAAACTCAGGCCCTTGTGCTTACAAGGCAAGCACTCTAATCACTGAGCTAAATCCCCAGCCAGAGCGTCCCTTCTCTTTTCAGCAGATACTGACAAGATTTCTTCTGTGCCCTTCTTCTTTGCTCTGCCCCCCCCCACTCCATTATTGGTATTATCATCTCATAAGGATTGGTTTTTGGTTTGAGAATTAATTTTCCTCCTGGAAACACTCCACACTTTTCCTCCAAACAGATAAAATTCAAAGAAAGAATCTCCCTTTTTTCACCCATTATAAGTGATTTTTTCATTTGAGCATGTCATTTTGCTTTTTTGTTCCAATGGAGATCAAAGGGATACAGGTTCACCCCCAGTGCTCAGCGGTTCTTTTCAGTATTGGACCTTAAAGAAATGAGAAAGAAATGAGTTGAATTTGTTGCAACCTTAAATCTCGCTCCAGGCATGTGTCACTCAGATGGCTGGGTATTACTGCTTGCTCTGTGTGTGTGTGTGTGTGTGTGTGTGTGTGTGTGTGTGTGTGTGTGCATGTGTGTGTGTGTGTGTGCGTGTCCGCATCATATGCATGTGCTAAGACAGTGAGGGCTGGAAATGGTACACTTTGTGATACCTATGATAAGATACACGTCTCAGAGGTATGTGTTTGTAGAGAAATATTACTTATTTCTGTTTAAAATAGAGTCCTTTAAAGATTGTCACTTAAATATATCTGCCTGTGCCATAAGAATTTTGAATGAATATTACATGATTACTTAGCTTTATTTTTTAAATTTGTTTAAAAAATATATGG